>OZJO01018760.1:0-49487 GCA_900406225.1 Acrobeloides nanus | reverse complement strand
TTCGTTGTAATACACAATTCAAAAAAGTTTGTGTATTACAACGAAGAGCTTGTAACAAATTGAAAATTTCAAACGCAATTATCTCGAAAACTACAACGATTCCGAACATGCCGTAAAAACAAAAAATGCTCCATTTTTCATGACCTTTCTGAATATATCATTTTTTCCATATAATTGTTACTGGACTGGTCTTTTAAGGTCCCGTTCGCAAGTATCTCACACCGTCGAAAAATTGCCAAAAGTGCTCTTTTTGAAATCATCTGTAATTTTGAACTTTGAAATTCTGGAAACTACACTTCGAACTGCTCCCTTGTAAGCTTATAGAAAATATTATTGCAGGATATTCAATGCAAACACGAATTTTAGCGATATTCTTAGCATCCACTGGAAAGTCCGTTGGAAAGTTCGAAATATTTGACATGATAACAATTCTTTACACTAGTTTTTACGTGACAATATCTTAAAACCAAAAAATTGTTTATAGTTTTATATATGTAAAAAGTTTATAAATGGTTAAAAACGATTTTTTTTTTCATATAATTACTTTCAGCACTAGGCCGTTCATTACCATTACGGATTTTTTTGTGGTGGCCTTCCATTACGGATGGCTATAACTTTTTAAGGACGTTGTTGATTTTAATACGGTAAAAGCACAGATAATCTCCAATGCCTAAACTATTTTTATGCCCTTTCACTTTTTTCCATTATAACCTCCTGATTTAGAAAAATTGAATGATCAAAGTCATTTTATAATGGGACAGGGCATCCCGTTATAAATGACTTTATTCAATCAATTTTTCAAGTTCAATCAAGATCATCATAGAAAAAAGTGGAAGGGCATAAAAATAGTTTAAGCGTTGGAGATTATCTGTACTTTTACCGTATTAAAATCAACAACGTACTTAAAAAGTTATAGCCATCCGTCTGGAAGACCGCCACAAAAAAACCCGTAATGGTAATGAAAGGAATAGTGCCTTTCTTTCGACTGATATATTTTTTGGGAATTATAAACAGGGTGTTCAAAAAAACTACACTTTTGCCCATTTTTTCACGATTTTTGAGTCGGAAAAATTTATTACAATACCCTATTAGGGGTAGTTTTATCGGGTAACCGATAGCGCGTATTTCCGAGGCGTGATAATGCTTATTTAACCATGATTCAGAGAAATTGTCTCTTCAAAAACCAGTTTTTTGCCTGAGTCAGGGTCAAATAATATTTTTATGCTTCGGGAACAGAGGGCGAAAAGGTGGTACCACACCCACCCATCTAATTTTTCAAAAAAATTGAATTTTTGAAAAAAACTAGGTGCAATATAGTCAAAAAAATTAGATAGGTGGTACCACCCAGTGTGTGGTGCCATCCCACCACCCCGGGGTGGTGGAGTGGTACCACCCCTTTTTTCGCACCCTGTTCGGGAATCGATTCCTCGCATCAACTACCCTAGAAAAAAATCAATTTTTTCCAAAAAAAATTAACTTTAAAAAAAATCGATTTCTTTCATCACCATCAAGGGGGATAAAGGTGAAAAAAATCCGAAAATATTTTTTTCGGGAAAAATGTTTCTAATGGTAGTTTGACCCGAGGAATCGATTGCGCGCATTCTCGAAGTGTGAAAACGTATTTGACCCTGATTCAGGAAAATTTTCGCTTTAAACACACGCTTTTTCCTTGAATCAGGATCAAATATGCGTTTTCATGGTTTAAAAATGTGCGCAATCGATTTCCGATAAAATTACCCCTAATGGGCATGTTTTCAGAAAAAAGAACAATTGATATTATTTTGATGAAAAACCCATACATATATAGTATCATAAACTTTGACGTGTAACTTTTTGTAGAAACAAAAAGTTTTTATAGGTTTTATTTGAAAATTGTAGCGCAGAATCCCAGCTTTCAAATGAGTGGTTAAAAAAATGCGCGCAATCGATTCATATAAATAAAAATTCTTTAGTCTTCCACATCACTTTGTTAAAGTCTATCATTATTTGAATCTATGGTTACGAAATTAGCACCTGGCTTTGATCAAACTTTAGCATATCAAAAAATTAGTTTTATTGCATGTAGTATAATCGTTAAAATATAATCGTGAACTTTGATACATGCTTAATTTTTCGAAAGGAAATAAATTTTATTTGTTGTTCTATCAAAATAGACAAATTTAAACCATCTAAGCCCAAAACTCGAGGAACTAGACATTTTCCAAATTTCTTTTTAAATACTTAAAACGGCACTAGAAACTACCCTAGACAGGAGTCGAAAAGGGGCCGGCCCATGCTCCCAAAAGCCATCCCCCATGGGACCGGCGGGGGGCTTTTATCTAAACACAGAGGGTCATTTCAATAAGTTTTTACTCTTTGATAACTTCGACAGCAAGTCAGACAACATTGAAATTTTTATTTACTTTTTAGGTAAACATATAAATTTTTATTTGTAAAAATATTATTTTTATAAAAACTATGAAAATCAATTCAATTAAAATATTTTGAGGTGGTTCTATAAGTATCTATAGTGACATAAATGGAGACACCGAAACGGGTACTTTTACAAATTTAGAAAAGTGTTATTTTTGGATGAGTGTTGCATGGAAAGATGGTCTGTGAGAAAAATGAGAACATACGTTTGGCCAAAAGCAACCACATATTTGAGTAGATGGTGCACTCCTCTTGCAAACAAAAAAAGAATCTCCGTCCAAATCTCTTTCTTCGATTTTTAGAATTAAAAAAAAACAAAAAATCGTAAAAATCGAGATTTTTTAGGTCCCAAAATTGTTTTAATTTTTCTAAATGTAGAGACGCAAACCGAACAAACTGTAAAATATATTTGAAAGATCTTGATACGGAAATAGTCGATAGATTGACACTTTTAGCCTAGGTAGCCAGAGATCAATTAGGATGAATTTGGGATACTTAACCTTAGGGGGTTGAGACAGAAAATTTGTGAACCTTCCAAAGCTGACATCTTTGACGGGATCAGGCGAGACACCATAATCGACTAGCCAAACAAAAGCTGGGAATCTGAGCTATAACTTTTTTATGATCGTTTTTCGCGGAAACGCAAAAAATCGGGTCAAAATGGACAATCTTTACCAAAGACTATGAAAATAAGTCATACAAATTTTCAAACTTTGAGGTTTTTATGCGAATTTTTCAAGGAGCTTGCCAAAGTTAATATAGCATCTTGTAGCACTGGTTTCCAACTTTTCAATGAGTGGTTAAACATTCTCTGTCGATTTCTCTACACACAGAGATATGACCAAAAAACCGAAGGGGTCTCGAAATTCGCATATAGTCACTTTCGGATACATTTTTGGGCCCCTCGGAAATTTGTTTCGAAAAATTTTTTGCGGATCGCGTTCAGCATGGTTGAAAATACTATTTACGCCTTTGTGCCATTCGGTCCTTCGGGGGTTAATTCATTCAGGTTCTTCGAATGATTTCCCTGGGTACGCCACTATCAAGCACTTGAGAGGGGAAGCAAGGAGGGGGAAACTTGCCCCTCCCACATGAAACCGAAATTTTTTTAATAAACCTGCCGAAAAGCAGAAAATTTATGTCTGAAAATGACGTTTTTCACCGAATGTCCCCCCACCCGAAGCCAAAAATGAAATCCTTGTTGCGTTCTTGATGTTGTATTTATGTAATTATTATATAAAAAGTTTTGTTTGACTTTTTGATTTAACAAAATTATGATAGACCGACAAAAAATATCCTTTTCAAATTTATCAAAACTTTAATATTCATAAAACATAAAATCTTATATAGAATTTGTAGGTACAACTTGGGTATTATTCCAATGTTGACTCCATCTTTTGGGCAGATAAAATTTGAAATAACATTCTCTAACAGATTTGCTAAAAATAACAGAAAGCCCAAAAAACTGAATTTTTGTTCATTTTTCAAAATTTTTGGAAAATTTTTTTATTATATGAAAAAATTTTTATTGGGTTGTAACATAAGTCTTGATACAACTTTCAAATGAACTTTTATTTAATATAAAGCCGACAATTTCACTCGATATATTCACGGTTGCTATCTATAACCTGCGCCCACTTCGTAGGCAATCTTCTAATACCCCTTTCATAGAAAATTCTGGGCTTAGAATCGGAATATCGTTGAAGAAAATTTTTGACTTCTTCATTTTGATCAAAGTGTTTATCGTCCAATCTAATCACAGGTCCCTGAATAAGTGGTAATCTGATGGCGCAAGGTCTGAGCTATATGTTGAGTGCGGCAATACATCCCAGCCTAATTCTTGAAGTTTGGACTTGGTCACTTTTGCTGTATGTGGTCTGGCGTTATCGTGTTAGAGGATGATCTTGGTTTTTTCTGGCCCTTTTGTGCGCACGCTTCAGTCACATGATCCAATTGTTGGCTATATAATGCAGCATTGAGGCTCACCTTTTCGCCTAGCAACTCCCAGAAGATTATTCCTCCCATATCCCACCATACACATAGCATCAATTTTTTTACGATGGAGTTCTGGCCTTGGTTCAGGAGATGGCCTTTCTCCAAACTCAACCCATTGCCTTTTGCGCCGAAAGTTTATATGAAACACCCACTTTTCGTCACCAGTTATTATGCGAGGTAAAAGTGATTTCCGAAGATATCTGGTGAGGAGATTCGAGGATATAGACATACACTGCCACTTGTCGGTCTCCTTAAGGTCATGTGGGGCCTATGCGCCAAGTTTGGACCTGAACTTAGAGCTTCAAGATGCCTTCTATTGTCATAGCACTGACGCCGAGTTGTTCTGCCAAATCGCGTGTAGTTTGCCGTTTGTCAGTTTTAAGAAGTAAGATTAAAACTTAGTCATCAAATTCACATGATTTTCCAAACCAAGGTGCATATTCGAGGTTAGTGTCAACTGAGTGAAAACGACCGAACCAATGTTGACAGGTGATTTGAGAAATAGAGTCCTCGCCATACACAGCTTTTTTGTTTTGGGTGGCTTTGACTACACTGGTACCCCGAGAATATTCATAGAAAATTACATGTCTAATTTGGTTGGGCGGAAGTTCGGTGTTAGATAAAATAAAGTGGGAAATAATTATAAGAAAATAGAAGAAAAAAACATATTTTAACATCTACTGAGCTGCTCTCTCAAAATAACAAAAAGAAAGTTTTTGTTAGCTATACACAACTTTACGACGTAAACAATCAATCATTGTATCAAGACTTATGTTACAACCTAATATATATTTCCCGCTCAAGGAAAACAATCGACGACTAGAAGGCGCTTTTGTACTTTTAATTTTTTTTAATTTTGAGGTTTTCGCTGCCGAGGAATCCGAAAATGACCTTCTTTTTGATAAAAACCTAACGTTGCCCGAGTATTGACACGAAAACCATTTTTATTGATTTTTAGAGTTTTCATGTCAATATTCAGAAAATGTAAGGTTTCGGCACAAAAGAATGTCATTTCGGATTGTCAACCGCGAAAACCTCAGAGAGATCAAAATTTCAAAAAAATAAAAAAGTTCCAAAAAATATTGTTTAGGCTATATTCGAGTCCATGCATTAGAACAGCAAAAGACTCAAATCCATTGCATCATCAATCGGGGACTTTTTTTCCTTGAGCGAAAAAAGACTATAATTAGCATATTGATTTCCGTGTATGCTCAAAATTGCCATAAAAATTAAGTTTCGAAAAACTGACAAAAACCCATGCTTTTTGGGGCAATTGATAGTTTTCTTATAATCTTTTTACCTTGTTATAAATAACATAATTGACGGAGACCACCAATATGCCCATGTTGCCCAATAATAAATTTGAACTAAAGTTTTCCCATATAGAAAAGAGGAAGGATCGATCTGAAGGTAACTCATAGCTAGCAATGCTTCTATGCTAGTTAATGTTGCCGAATATACTAAAAAATCTTACAATAAATGTGGTGTAATTTCAGCCGTCTGATGAGGGGAGAACCATTAGGGAGCTTTTTGGAAAAAATTAAAAATCGGTTTTTATTTCATATTTAATACAGGGTGCGGCAAAAGTTCTTGTGATTTTTTGAATTACTGCATATAGTATTTTGGCCATAACTCTTTAACTTTACATCCAATTCCGATTATCTTGGTGTCATTGGATAGCTGTAAATTCAAGCTATCTAAAGACACCAAGATCATCGGAATTGGATGTAAGGTTAAACAGATATGATCAAAATACTATATGCAGTAATTCAAAAAATCACAAGAACTTTTGCCGCACCCTGTAATTAATTTTTTCCATATGGGGAGGGGAAGCATCTCAAAGCCCCTCCCAAATTACGCCACTGAATATAAGAGATATACACTGCTTGACAAGAGTATAAGTTCGCCCTGGAATTTTTAAAAGCCACTTTCTGTAATAATCGACTCTTGGTCCATTAAGGAAGAACCCAGATTTCAAAAGTTGTTTGATTTGTCTAAATTTCACATGTACCCCCGTTTTTGATTATTCTGAGTCCGAAAATGAAGGAATTGACATCAACTTTTCAATTGGATTTTGATATCCGGCACATGGGCCTTATTTTGAACACTAATGACACTAAAATTGCTATTTCTCGGCCTAGGTAAAAGATCTCGTCATGTTTTTGGTATCTTTAGAATCCTCAAATCACGAGCTAGAAACTTTATATAGACACTATGTGGTGAATTCGATGCCCGGGAGAAGTTATGACGCCATCTTTGAAAAATTACGTCAAAATTTAACCCTATGAAATACAAAGATTGACCCATATCTCTGCGAGGTTAGATCATAGCTGGCTTCCCGATAGCTCAGTTTTTAGAGCTTTATTAGAGATTTTCAAAGAATGGTCGATCGGAATCAGACTTATATTCGCGGAGATAGATCACTTTTAAGTTGGTTGGGTTCAAAAACTCCAAGTCTAAAGTTAGCGAAATTTGCCAAAATCTATATATATTCGGAAAATTCATAAAAATGGAACATTTTTTGTTTTTACAATAAATTCTGAATCGTTATCGTTGTCGAGATAATCACGTTTGAAGTTGGCGATTTTTGAAATTTGTTTTGAATTTAAATTTGCCGCCAAGACCCAGAATCAGGGTCTTTGCGACAAATTCAAAACAAATTTCAAAAATCGCCAACTTCAAACGCGATTATCTCGACAACGATAACGATTCAGAATTTACTGTAAAAACAAAAAATGCTCCATTTTTCATGAATTTTTCGAATATATATAAATTGGCTAATTTCGCAATGTTAGATTTGGATTTTCTGAATATTAAATGAACTTGTATAATTTCTTCTATACATACCAAATAAAGGAAGATCTTTTTTAATTTGATAGCTAATAGTACCATTTATTCTCAAAATATTCAATTTTATAATTGTCGCCATTGATAGTGTAATACAAATTATAGCTGTTATTCCAGCTATGATACCTGGAAAAGCAATTTTGGCACCTTTTTTCCATTGAAAAAAAAGTACTACGAACTTTTGGCACCAGCGTATATTGAAACGATACTTGCAAATCAGGCAACAGTTATTCCGTGTTGAAAAAATTTCTTCAAAAAATTTTCTCCCTCAAAAATTTATTACAATGCCATATTCCAAATTCAAAAAAAAGCAAGAATTACCAGAGTGTCGTCACTTTTGAGCTTTGATCGAACCATCAAACGTAGACATACGCTGGATAACTGAAGTGCACATCCCCCGTCGCGTGAAAATGGTTCTTTGACCCTGATTCAGGGAAAGAATACGTATTTACGTAAATAAATTGATTTTCGCTTCAATACACCGATTTCTTCCCTGAATCAGGGTCAAGGAAGCGATTTCAAGGTTCGGGAATGCGCGCAATCGATTTCCCGCCTAGAAAAACCTAAGAATCGACAGTTTTCTCATAGAAATCCGAAAATATTTGATTTTCGCTTCAATACACCCACCCCATTCCCTGAATCAGGGTCAAAGAAGCATTTTACGGGAATATGCGCAATCGATTTTTCACCCTATTTTTACCCTTAGAAGGTCATTTTTCAAAAAAAAATTTTTGTTGAAAAAGAGCCCTAATTTGCACCCCCTTTAAAAAAACGAAAATTCGTAAAAAGAAGTATGACAACCTTCGCGCATTCAAAGAATCTCTTCGCAACAAATTACGCGCAATAACTGTTTACTGATTTGCGAGAATCGTTTCAATATAAATTGAGTGCCAAAAATTCGGTGCCAAAGTTGGTATTCCCATGATACCTTGAATTTTTGTTGCAATCTAAATTCAATTAATTACTAGCTACAAGCCAATTTAAAAAAATTCGAGCTCCAAAAATTATCAAAATAAGAGCTATCAACTATCGGTAACCCCTACGTAGATCTTGTACCGTTAATCGCTCGGATGGCACACAGTGTTAATCACAGTGTGAATAGTGAAAAAATACACCACCAAGTATTTACCCATTAACGGGGAAAAAATTACACCGTTAAATAGAATGGGGTGGCAATTCCCCTCCCAAACCTAAACTTGTTTAAATTTTTGAAAAAAAAATTTTCCTATAGGTTCCCCTCATCTGGGATCGCCATAGCAGCTCTTGATAGTAATGACATTAAGTTTTTAAAATATTTAAAAAAGTGTAAAATTTTTACTAAATCGACAGAAATTCCTGTTCCACTTATATTGCCATAAATGCACCCACTGAAATCGTTTGAATATATATGGCCGTCAGAAAATAACACTAAAGTTTGAGCAGATATACCAGAAAGAAGAATGAAAAATAATACGCAATAAGAGTTTTTTTTCGACCATATCTTAAAATTAAATAATCAAATATTTGTAAACAAAAATGCACATAGTGCAAAATAAACAACCGTACTTTTGCCATTTTTTGAAAATTAAACAAATTTTCATTTTTCTCCAAAAACACTTTTTCTAGGGGTAATTTTATGTGAAAATTGCGTGCATTGAAAAATTATGAAAACATTTATTTCACCCTCATTCGGAGAAAATCAGTAATTTTTGCTTTAAAATCCAATTTTTTCCCGAATCAGGGTGAAATAAGCATTTTCATGATTTTTCAATGTAAGCGTAAAAACCGGAAAAATTGTAAATCGAAAAAATTTGAAAAATTCGAAAAAATTGGACCAAAAAAACGCAAAAAATATTTGGGACGATCCCTTGAGCGCCGAAGGCGCTCGATCTTCCAGTTCTATGAATAAATCCTCAAACGCCACACAAAATCGTTCAAATCAATCAATTTCTCACATCAAATTATTCCTAGAAAAAGTGTTTTTGGAAACAAATTTTTCTTCAAAATTTTCAAAAAATGGCAAAAAATATGATTCGCATTCCTGTATTTTACCTGGTTCTGTTTGATTGGCAAAAACACAGCTGTAAATCTATTTAAAGCGATAAAATTTTGCCCAATTAAACTTATACGAAAACAAATCGCATTTGTTGGATATAAATAACCACAAAATAAATGTTCATGATTTTTATAAAACGTATAAAGATACTCTATCACCACAATTGGTATGCGAAAAATCAAGGACCCCTGAATTTTTTAGTTGCGAAAAAATTTTAAAAATATATAAATAATTACCAATAAAAGTCCGATTGATTCGCTTATTGCTAAAAGTAGAAAAATAAGGAAAAAGCCACTGTTGAAATGTTCTATATTACGTTTAGCGATCAAGCAAATAACTAACGAGGGAACTAACCAGAAGTGTAGTTTCCAGAATTTCAAAGTTTTTAGCTGAAGAACTTATAGCTGAAGAAACTTAAAAACGGCACTTTTTGTGATTTTTAGCACTAGGATAACCGTCACCGTTTTCTTTTTCGAAACTTTTTCAATTTTTTCGAATTTTTTCAATTTCTATCCAATGTCAAACCGCCAAATTGCCAAAAGTGCTCTTTTTCAAATCATCTGTAACTTTGAAATTCTGGAAACCACACTTCGAACTGCTCCCTTGTAAGCTTATAGAAAATATTATTGCAGGATATTCAATACAAACACGAATTTTAGCGATGTTCGTAGCATCCACTGGAAAATTCGGAATAACTGACATGATAAAAATTCTTTACACTAGTTTTCACTGACAATATCTTAAAATCAAAAAATTGTTTATAATTTTATATATGTAAAAATAAATAGTTGAAGACGATTTTTTTATATAATTGCTTTCGTCTGATATATTTTCCGGAAATTATAAACAGGGTGTTCAAAAAAAACTACACTTTTGCCTATTTTTTCACGATGTTTGAGTCAGAAAATTTAAAAAAAAACTCTATTAGGGGTAGTTTTAACGGGGAACTGATTGCGCGTATTTCCGAGGTGTGAAAATGCTTATTTAACCATGATTCAGAGAAATTTTCGCTTCAAAAACCGATTTTGCCTGAATCCGGGTCAAATAATGACTTTTATGCTTCGGGAATGCATGCAATCATTTCTTTGTGCCAAATTATTCGCGGATACATTTTTTCAAAAAAATTTTCAGAAAAAATTCAAAAATTATAGACTCATGTCTAAGCCTAGGCTTGGACCTAGGCTCAGGCCTAGTTTTAGGTCTAGGCTTAGGCCTAAGCCTACGTTTAAATAAAACTACCCCTAGTAGGGTATTTCTTAGAAAAAAATTTTTCCTACCAAAACTCGTGAAAAAATGGGCAAAAAGTGCGGTTTTTTGAACACCCTGTACGATTATCTAAGCAATTATATTTTTTGTAGTCGAACTTTTGTTGCGCAACACATTGAAAACATCTATTTCAAATTTTTTCCAAGAAAGTACTCCAAAAAAGTTTAAAGGGGATGGAAGAAGAGAGGGTGGGATGGAGAAGGGAGGAGTAGTGGGTGAGGGGATGGGCGGAATAGAGAATAAGGAGGAAGAGAGGAAAGGATGGGTAAGGGTAAGAAATGGGATGGAGGAGGGTAGAGATGGGATGAAGGAGGAATGGGGGCGAGGAGGGGAGATAGGAGAAGTAAGTCAAGAAGGGAGTAAGAGGGGAGGGGAATGGAGAAGGAGGATGAATGGTTTGGTAGGAGAGAAAGTGGGATGGAGGAGGGTAGAAATGGAATGGAGGAGGGAAGAAAGGAAAAAGAAAGGGAGGAGTAAATGAAGAAGGGAGGAAGAGGGTGGGGAGTGAGTAAGAGAGGAGGGTGAGGTAAGGAGGAGAAGAGAGGGAGGAATGGATAGGGAGAGATGGGGATGGTGAAGAGAGAGGGAAGCAGTGTAAAAGGGGAGTGCAGAGATGGGGTGGGGAGGAAAGAGAGAGATGTGTGTTGTAGGGTTATATGATTGTTGTTTTGTATGTTATGTTATCGTTTTTGTTTTGAAATGTAGTATGTAGAGGCTGGAATCCGCGCCGACAGGCGCGGGTTCGGGCTAGTTTTACAGTATTTACGTATCATAAACTTTGATATTAACTTTTTTGTAGAAACAAAAAGTTTTTATAGATTTTATTTGAAAATTGTAGCACAGAATCCTAGCTTTTAAATAAGTGGTTAAAAAAATGCGCGCAATCGATTCATATAAATAAAAATTCTTTAGTCTTCACATGACTTTGTTAGATTCGATAATCATTTGAATCTATGGCTACAAAATTAACACCTGGCTTTGGTCTAACTTTAACATAAAAAATGGTTTTATTGCATGTAGTATAATCGTGAACTTTGATACATGCTTAATTTTTCGAAAGGAAATAAATTTCATTTACAATTTTATTTGTTGTTTTATCAAAATAGACAAATTTAAAGGGGGCACGCACGCTTCTCGAAAAAAATTTTTTCCCCAAATTGGTTGATTTTTGGTACTCAGGAGTTTTCGGGCATGAGAATCGATTGGCGCAAGTCCCGAGTTCCGAAAAAATGTTCATGACCCCTTATCGGGATACCTCATGTTAAAAAAATTAATTTTTCCGTAGGTGGTCATGAAAATTTTTTAGACCCCGAAACTTACTCCAATCGATTTCTCGTGCCTTTCGACGTTTATTTTTTGAATTTATAATAAGTTTTATTGAATTTTGTTAGAATTATGGCAGAAGAAGAATTTATGGAGTGAGAAAATAATGCGAATGAGTCAGATGAAGCGCAAGACATCGCAGAAGAGAAAAAACCAACCTTTGTTTTAGTCGAAATCGCTCAATTAGAAAAGTTGCTTCAAAGATGTCACGAATGTAGTCGTCTCCCAGGTGGAGTGCATCACATGAGGTATTCCGATAGTGGATCACAAAAATTTTTTCGAAAATCGGGACTTGCGCCATTCGATTTCTCGTGCCCGAAAACCCCCGAGTACCAAAAATTGGCCAATTTGGAGGAAATATTTTTCCTCCAAAGGAAAAATATTTCCTCCGATACAAACCGCAAATGTCGGGTCCGCAAATATCGGTTCACGAATGTTCGTCCGCAAGTGTCCGCGAGCAGATATTTGAGGACAAATCGTGAGTTTTTTAAAATTTATTGAATCTTTTTATATAATAGTATTAAACATATATAGCCCCTGCATAAATTGGATATAAAAGCTATCTATTATTACACATTGCTAACTGTTTTTGATTTTTTATCCTTCTTTTTATCCTTTTTTGCAGGCCACATTTTATCGCAACAACTACTAACACATCGAACCATTCCAGGAGGCGTTGGAGGGACTTTAATAATTTTAAACAATAGATCATTGATTTCTACAGGTCTCTGGGCTTTCTCATCATAATCTGCCCAATCCTAAAAGTGTTTGTTTAAATCAGATGACCAAAATCGACCTCGTTTGAAAAACCTGAATAATACTTTGGAACTCATCAAATCGATATTATTAAACAATGTTTCTGTTTCTTCTCCGATTGCATGCCAAAGATTTTTTGGCACAATTTCTTTTACTTCAAGCCCATTGACATAAAATGACGCTATTTTTTTATATGTATCATTGACAACTTTGTTATCTATTTCCTCATCAATACCATAGCCATATTCGAAATTATACATATCTAAAAAATTTTACTTCGAAAATTTAAAAAATAAAAAATCATAAGACTAAAACAAGTGTGTCTAAAAATGAAAACTGGTAAAATCAGATTTGGAGTAGCTTCTTATCACATAAAAAATGGGTACTACTAAACAAGAGCAACCGTAAATGACGTGGACATTTTTTGAAAAAAATTTTTAATTCTTTTAACAAGTGACCCTCTAGTAATTTTATGCGGAGAATCGATTGTGCGCACTCCCGAACCTTGAAAACGCTTACTTGACCCTGATTCAGGGAAGGAATCAGTGTATTGAAGCGAAAATCAAACATTTTCGGATTTTTATGAGAAAACTGTCGATTCTTAGGTTTTTCTAGGCGGAGAATCGATTGTGCGCACTCCCGAACCGTGAAAACGCTTCCTCGACCCTGATTCAGGAAAGGGATCGGTGTTTTGAAGAGAAAATTAATCTATTTACGTAAAGAGAGTTATATAAACTTTGTTAGAGTTGATTTGTATTATAAACAAATGTGTTCGCGCGTGCTTTATTTGTTTCGTTTTCCCTGAATCAGGGTCAAGATAGCGTTTTCACGGTTCGGGAGTGCGCACAATCGATTCCCCGCCTAGAAAAACCTAAGAATCAACGGTTTTCTCATAAAAATCCGAAAATGTTTGATTTTCGCTTCAATACACTGATTCCTTCCCTGAATCAGGGTCAAAGAAGCGTTTTCAAGGTTCGGGAGTGCGTACAACAGATTCCCCGCATAAAATTATCCCTAGAGGGTCACTTGTTAAAAAAATTACAACCATTTTTCAATAGTTTTCACTTTTTGGCACATTTCTGAGTGTCGTAAATCATACGTATAGTGTGCAGATTTCTACAAAATTTACATTCTTTATAAATGTTATATTTTATTTGGTCATGTTCATGAGTTTTCTAAAAAATCTTAATAAGTCTCAATCAAAAGATCTGGGAAAGATCATGGGACAATGTCGGTTCTGCCTTATAAAAAACCGGGGTGTTCCCTCCCCCATTCGGGAAAATTTATGTTTAAAAATGAGGTTATCCCAATTTTTTGTCAGTTTTTTTGGCAGATTTTCTTAAGTGTTCTTCCTTCCCCCATTCGGATAAATCAAAACCGCCATTGAGGTAGGGGGAGAACAAAGATATAGCTGGACGGCCGGTATGGGAGGCACCCAAAAAAACATAAGGGTCCTCATAATGTTTTTTTTGGTCTTCAACCGAAAAAATCCTAATAGGGACCCTTATATTTTTTTCGGGCCTTTAGCACGAATGTGGGGGGGGGGGAGAGCACCGATCCTGATGTCCCCCCCCCTTCTACAGCTATATTCTTGGTGGGGGGAGCGGGCAGGATCGAAGCTATCTTAAGAAGCGCCGGGTGAAATAGGTGAAGAACAAAAATACATAAGAGTCCACTCTATGATTTTTTTCTTGGCAAAAGCCTAAAAAACCAGAAGGAACCCTTGTTTTTTGGATGCCCCCACCTGAAATGAGTACCTTAGCTAGTGCACAGGGAACGAATGGTGTCCCGCTCCCATCATACGAACTTATTCGACTTTATTTCACTTACAGATGGAATAACAACATATTCTATTTCTTTCTCACATGCTGTACATTCAGTCTTAATTTTTCATAATTTAAAAAAATTTAATACAGGATGCCCAAAAAACCGAAACTTGAGCGATTTTTTCATGTTTTTTGGGCTAGAAATTTTCTAAAGCATCGTTTCTAGGGATAATTTGATGCGGGAAATTGATCGATATTATTGCATTCCCGAGGCATAAAAACGCTTATTTAACCCTGATTCAGGGAAATTTTCGTTTCAAAAAATGATTTTTTGCCTGAATCAGGTTCAAATAATGGTTTTTATATCTCGGGAATGCGCGCAATCAATTCCCCGCAACAATTACCCCTAGAAACGATATTTTTTTAAAAAAATTTTCGGGTCCAAACAAGATGAAAAAAATCGCCCAAATTCATGTTTTTTTTGGTCATCCATTAAAATTCAAAAATTTTGCATAAAACAAAAAGATACCTTCAAAACCCAACTACATTCTTCAAACGACAAATAATTTATGTTCACTAAATTTGCTCTCATTTGTAATCGAAATTTAATCGACTAAAAGAATTTTTTTTAATTTTTAAAATTAAAAAAAATTGTTTACCATTTTGATTAACAAATGACTGTTAATATTAGTTAAATTTTAAAAAAATAAGTCAAATAATAGTGTTTCCAAAGACTACACTGGGTTTCCATAGAGCCTTATAAATGAATAATCGATAAACTATGATTAATCTATTTGTTGAATGATGTAATTTCGTGTAAGAATGAATTTTGAAAAAAGGTTCAAAAGTTCAATTTTCAACAAAAAATATCATAAAATTTTTTTTATTGGAAATGAAAAAATTTAAATTTATCAGAAATATTAAAATTTGTAAATGGGATTCAATAAATGGTTAATTTTATAATGTTATATAGAGTAACACATGTTATTAGTGGCATGGGCAGGATTTTATTCGAAAATTAATGCTTATAATGATCCCACTTAAAAAAATCAACTCGGTGTAGTGCCCCTCTATACGGAAAAGAGTTATGTTTAACCCATTTTCCGCCACTGATGCATATATGCATCGCAACAAAAATGCGATAGAAAAATTTATTTTTATAACATAAAGGGATGAGTGATGGCTTAAACGAAACGGGAGGTTACTCGGAACCAATAATAGTCAAAGTTTTCAATAGAAAAATATTAAATTTTTTCAAAAATATAATCAAAAGTTCGTTGAACAGTAATTTTTAGGTCGAAAATAAGCTACGATTGCATAATGGTTTTTTAAGAAAAGTGGCAAAAAATTTGTAAAAAGGTGGTATTTAGGTGACTTTAGGTGGCATTTAAGTGATTCATTTTTAGGGTGCTTACCATCAGTTGGCAATCGAAAATTGACCTACTAGCAGAGCATCAAGATGTTGACAATTGCGTGGAAAAAAGGTCCTAAAAGTTGGCAATCGTTGAAAATTGCCAACGATTTTAAAGGAAAAAAAGCACTAAAACGTCGATTTTTCTTTAAAAAACGACGATTTTCTTCAATATTTCAACGATTTTTCTCAAGTTTAATAAAATTTTGTTACGCACCAGCAACCGAAAGAGCTTTTGAAAACGATTTTCGATCTATATATTATGTATTATAGGCTGTGCGTAAAGTTAAAACATTTTCAGTCGAAGCTTATCGCAAAGAATTGGTCGTTACAAAAAAACAAGAATCTTCAAAGAAATCAGGAAAAACTCCTTTAGCTACATATTCCGATGCGTATTGGATCGCTTAAAGGATCGATTTCTCGGTTATAAAAACCCACAGTATACGCGCAAAAATACGTTTTCGCATTGATTTGAAAAAGTTAAACCACTTTTTCCCCAAGAGCCCAGGATTTTTGGGTAAAAAAAACACAAATCACTGATTTTCAAACACATTTTTCGCTTTCAAATATCGAGTTTCAGATTTTTTATTGTCATATTCGTGTTTTTCACCTAAAAAATAGGGGGTTCATTGCTGTTTTTAGCAAGTAAGCTCAATTTCGTACGTGATCGGTCTCGCCCTTTAACTTGAGAGGGGAGCAAGGAGGGAGAAAATTGCCCCTCTCACATGAAACAGAAAATGTTTTAATAAACCTGCCGAAAAGCAGAAAATTTATGTTTGAAAGTGACGTTTTTCACCGAATGTCATTCCCCCCCCCCCCGAAGCCCAAAAATGAAATCCTAGTTACGTTCCTGCATACGTGGGCAAGCAGGGGAGACAGGGACCCAAGATAAGAAGAAGTGGTCTTTGCATACGTAAATTTTTCGGATTTGAAATTTGATGACTTTTTTTAGCCACCAACTCGGGGGTCGTAAAATTTACGAATTTGCTCCTAAATCCCCGAAAATAAGAAGTGGGCTCATGTATTTTGGTTAAAAAAAATTTAAGAAGTGGGTTCAAATTTTAGGCAAAAACATAAGGGGGGCCCTTATGTGTTTTTTCGGATTTTGGGCAAAATAAGAAGTGGTAGTACAATTTTTCGGCCAATAAGAAGTGGGGGGGGGGGGACAGTCCCCCCTTGCCCATGCATGCGTTCCTGATATTGTATTTATGTAATTTTTATTTTTTTTTAAATTTTGTTTGACTTTTTGATTGAAAAAAATTATGATAGACTGACAAAAAATGTCCTTTTCAAATTTATCAAAACTTTAATATCCATAAAACATTAAATCTTATATAGAATTTGTAGGTATAACTTGGTTAGTATTCCAATGTTGATTCCATCTTTTGGGTAAATAAAATTTGAAATAACATTCTCTAACAGATTTGCTATAAAATAACAGGGAGTCCAAAAAATTGGATTTTTGTTCATTTTTCAAAATTTGTGGAAATTTTTTTTTGATTTTATGAAAATTTNATTCTCTAACAGATTTGCTATAAAATAACAGGGAGTCCAAAAAATTGGATTTTTGTTCATTTTTCAAAATTTGTGGAAATTTTTTTTTGATTTTATGAAAATTTTTTATGTAGTCTGTTTCCCGCTCAAGGAAAACATCGCCGACGACTAAACGGCGCTATAGATTTTAACGATTCAATTCTAAGGCGCTGATCGGAATCCAACAACAACCGAAATTTTTGCACTTTTTTTTTTGAAAATTTTGAGGTTTTCGCTGCCAAGGAATCCGAAAATGACCTTCTTTTTTATGAAAACCTAACGTTGCCCGAGTATTGATACAAAAACCATTTTTATTGATTTTCAGGGTTTTCCTGTCAATACTTAGAAAGCGTAAGATTTCGGCAAAAAAGAATGTCATTTTGGATTCTTCAACCCCGAAAACTTCCGGAAGATCAAAATTTCAAAAAAATCAAAAAGTGCCAAAAAATATCGTTTAGGCTGTATTCGAATCCGTGCATTAGAACATCAAAAGACCCAAATCCACCGCGTCATCTAATCGGCGACTTTTTTTCTTGAACGAAAAAAGACTATAATTGGCATAATGATTTCCGCATATACTCAAAATTAGCATAAAAATTGTTTAAAATTTACTTCTAAAATTTCGAAAAACTGACAAACACCCAAGCTTTTTTGGATACCTGGTAGTTTTCTTATAATATCCACTTTTTACCTTGTTAGAAATAACATAATTGACGGAGCCCACCAATATGACCATGTTGCCCAATAATAAATTTGAATAAAATCTTTCCCATATAAAAAAGAAGAAGGATCGATCTGAAGGTAGCTCATAGCTAGCAATGCTTCTATGCTAGTTAATGTTATCGAATATACTAAAAAATTTTACAATAAAAGTAGTGGCGTAATTTCAGCCGTCTATTGGAGAAGTTCTGATCATTTTAGACCAATTTTGAACAACTTTATTTTTGGGTCCAATTCGTGGTCCATGTTCAGAGCAGAAATGGTAGAATTTTAAGGAGTTAATATATTCGCTTAAAAATGATCAGAAATTGTTGGCCATAGCCCAAAACAGTAAAATAACTCATTTTTTGGCAAAAAGAAATAAGTTAACACAGGTTTTGGGATCTTGCTACGCTAAAAATATCGAAAAATTACCATTTTTCAATAAGAAATTAGCTTGAACTTAAAAAACTCCTGTGCTAACATACCAAACCCAATATACCAAAATTTTTCTGTGAATCTGGGCTACATACTTTGTGACAACTACTTTCGCTGAAAACCCTCGTAACTGGGTCAAAAATGCCGATCTTTGCCAAAACCCGATCGAAAAATCGAGGTATGCTCAAAGATTGGAGTAAAACTTTTTATTGAAGCGAAAACTTGTTATAGGTATCTGTATAAAAGTTGTAGTGCAAATTCCTACCATTGTAATGAGTGGTCAACGAGCTCTCAAATCAATTCCTACGAGGAGATATGTCCATTATAAAATCCCTTAAAATTTTAACGAGGTACATACAAAGATTGAGCCCTAGACCCTATGTAGAAAATTTTTTTCAAAAAAGTTTTTTGTGGATATTAATCAGTTCATAGCCATAAAACATTTGCGATACTTCTTACAATCCGTTGTGGGTGTGTTAAATGAACTTGTATAATTTCTTGTATACATACCAAATAAAGGAAGATCTTTTTTAATTTGATAGCTAATAACACCATGTATTCTCAAAATATTCAATTTTATAATTGTCGCCATTGATAGTGTAATACAAATTATAGCTGTTATCCCAGCTATGATACCTGGAAAAGCGACTTTGGCATAAACTTTTCGCACCTTTTTTCCCTTGAAGAAAATTTACTACGAACTTTTGGCACAGCGTATATTGAAACGATTCTTGCAAATCGGGCAACAGTTATTCCGTATTGAAAAAATTTCTTCAAAAAATTTTCCCCTTTAAAAATTTGTTACAATGCCCTATTCCTAATTCAAAAAGAAAACAAGAATTACCTGAGTGTCGTCACTTTCGGTCTTTGGATGAACCGCCAACACGTAGACATACGCGTATTATCCGGCGTATACGCTTCAGTTATCCGGCGTATACGCCGGATAACTGAAGCCGATCAGATTACAGATAAGTTGAGCCGCTGAACCGAAGGCCAAGTATAGCCCGAACAGGCCAACACCCTATAGGCTGACTGAAAGAAAAATACATTTTGTCACAAAAATACATTGTACTCAATTTGTCAAAAACTAAAAAAAATTTCGAGAACATAAGAATTTTGGGAAAAAAGTTCCCCTCTGATGACCATTTATCATGAAAAAAATGAGCGTTTTCGAAGAATGTGCCAACTTTAAAGCCGATCGAAGATTGAGATGGTCTATGCACAGCACGTTTGTAGCGCCAATGAAGACTTCCACTGCCAGCTCTATATTGCTTCATCATATTCCCGCAAGTATACGTTCTTGATCCATGTAATAGTCCAATATCGGCCAGCCATTCGTGAAATTCGTCGTCATCCAGCCTCAGCTTATCGAATAAGTCTGCAAGCTTGAAATTTTGCAGTTCTTCCATTTCCTTGATGTTGAGAATATCTCTTAATATGCAATTTGGAGTTCATATTTTATCTTTAACGAGTTCAAAGAATAATTTTTTTAAAATTTCTTTTTGAATTTTTTTTTCATGATAAATGATCGTCAGAGGGAAACTTTCTCCGAATTTTGTAACGATCTTCATCACTTCTCTCACAAAAATCAGCTTTTCAGATGCGGATCTTTCAACTAGAGTCTGGAATTAGGTTTTGAAATTAGATTCCTGAAATTAAATCCTTTGAAAAACGAGTCGGAATCTAATTTCACTAACAGACTTGAGTTTATTCCCAATTCAAGATTCTTTTGATTTTTTGCCTCTACTTAAAAAACGAAAATTCGTAAAAAGAAGTATGATAACCTTCGCTCATTTAAAGAATCTCTTCGCTACTCTTCGAGCAAACTATGCGCAATAACTGTTGCCTGATTTGCGAGAATCGTTTCAATATAAATTGAGTGCCAAAATTTCAGTGCCAAAGTTACTATTCCCATGATACCTTGAATTTTTGTTGCAATCTAAATTCAATTAATTACTAGCTACAAGCCAATTTAAAAAAAATCCGAGCTCCAAAAATGATCAAAATAAGAGCTATCAACTATCGGTAATACTTTTTTTAAATTTTTGAAAAAAAAATTTCCTATGAGTTCCCCTCATCTGGGACCGCCATAGCAGCCTTTGATAGTAATGATATTACGTTTTTAAAATATTTAAAAAAGTGTAAAATTTTTACTAAATCGACAGAAATTCCTGTTCCACTTATATTGCCATAAATGCACCCACTAAAATCATTTGAATATATATGGCCATCAGAAAATAACACTAAAGTTTGAGCAGATATACCAGAAAGAAGAATGAAAAATAATACGCAATAAGTGTTGTTTTTTGACCATATCTTAAAATTAAATAATCAAGTATGTGAGAACAAAAATATACATGGTGCAAAATAAACAACCGTACTTTTGCCATTTTTTGAAAATTAAACAAATTTTCATTTTTCTCCAAAAACACTTTTTCTAGGGGTAATTTTATGTGAAAAATCTGTAGAGCCCAGTAATATTGGGGATATGGGGTATGTTGCACAATGGGCTAATTTGTCTAGTGTATCCTTGATAGCGACAAAGGTGCGTACAATGTCTGAATAATGCTTACCTTATAACTACATGCCGACCTAACTTACAAAGAACTGTCACGGAATAACTGTAGCATGTGGTACACGTAATAATATTTATTAAGTTACATGGGGAGGGGGGATACGGACGGAAAGAACAAAACCACTATCTAAGATCAAGGCATAGCAAAGATTCTCTAGAGACAAGAGTCTCATTCGGCCTCGAGAAAGTCTCAGAGGGAAAGCTGTTGCCTCATGAGTAAGGCCATGGCGGCGACCGGAAGAGAGTAAAAGGTTGCTTTGAAAGTATTATAACTGTAGTTTTTGGTTGCTAAAAATCGATTGCGTGCATTAAAAAATCATGAAAACATTTATTTCATCCTCATTCGGAGAAAAATTAATCATTTTTACTTCGAAAAACCAATTTTTTCCCGAATCAGGATGAAATAAGCGTTTTCATGATTTTTCAATGCCCACAATCAATTTCTCACATAAAATTATTCCTAGAAAAAGTGTTTTTGGAAAAAAAATTTTCTTCAAAATTTTCAAAAAATGGTAAAAAGTATGATCCCTGTATTTTACCTGATTATGTTTTATTGGCAAGAACACAGCTGTAAATCTATTTAAAGCGATAAAATTTTGTCCAATTAAACTTATACGAAAACAAATCGCATTTGTTGGATATAGATAACCACAAAATAAATGTTCATGGTTTTTATAAAACGTATAAAGATACTCTATCAAAACAATTGGTATGCGAAAAATCAAGGATCCCTGAATTTTTTTAGTTGTGAAAATTTAAAAAAAAAATATAAATAATTACCAATAAAAGTCCGATTGATTCGCTTATTGCTAAAAGTAGAAAAATAAGGAAAAAGCCACTGTTGAAATGTTCTATATTACGTTTAGCGATCAAGCAAATGACTAACAAGGGAACTAACCAGAAGTGTAGTTTCCAGAATTTCAAAGTTTTAGCTGAAGAACTTATAGGATGCTCCAAAAAACGGCACTTTTCGTGATTTTTTGGCACTAGGACAACTGTTACCGTTAGGCTGGCCGCAAGTTGTCGTCGTACTTTGGTGTCGTACCGTGGTACGACAAAAAGTACGACAACTTGCTGTCTCGAATCGTACTTTTTAATGCATTTTGAATGAGAAAATACAATAACTTGCGGCCTCATGCAGTAGTACGACAACTTGTGTCCAGCCTTACGGACAACTGTTAGACCCTACGCAAGCTTATGCAAGTGCGTCGTACTGGCAAAATGATTTTTCGTCATTATAGTGTCTTTTGGGCCAGTACAACGAATGCGATGACAATTTAAAATAGTTTGCATGAAAGTGTGACGGAAGGCACATCAGTGCGATAGAACGGAAGCTTCTAGTTTCCAGTATGAAAATAGAAAAAAAGATTCCGAGCCAAAACTCATGAAAAATTGGCGGTGTGACACTTGCGGACGGACTTTTACGTACGGTATTTTTGTGGATTTATTCATAGAACCGGGGGACCGAGCGCCTTCGGCGCTCAAAAGATTGTCCCAAAAATTTTTTTGCGTTTTTCGGTCCAATTTTTTTCGATTTTTTCGAACTTTTTCTATTTTTTTCCAATTTTTCGTTGTCACACCGCCAAATTGCCAAAAGTGCTCTTTTTCAAATCATCTGTAACTTTGAACTTTGAAATTCTGGAAACCACACTTCGAACTGCTCCCTTGTAAGCTTATAGAAAATATTATTGCAGGATATTCAATAGAAATACGAATTCTAGCAATGTTCGTAGCATCCACGGGAAAATTCGGAATAAAAAAAATTTCTGACATGATAAAAATTCTTTACACTAGTTTTCACCAATATCTTAAAATCCAAAAATTGTTTATAATTCTATACATGTAAAAAGTTTATAAATTGTTAAAAACGATTTTTTTCATATAATTGCTTTCGACTGGTAAATTTTCCGGAAATTATAAACAGGGTGTTCAAAAAAACTACACTTTTGCCTATTTTTCACAATTTTTGGATCGGAAAATTTAAAAAAACCCCTATTAAGGATAGTTTTAACGGGGAGCTGATTGCGTGTATTTCCAGGGCGTGAAAACGCTTATTTAACCATGTTTGAGAGAAATTTTCGCTTCAACAACCGATTTTGTTTTGCCTGAATCTGGGTCAAATAATGGTTTTTATGCTTCGGGAATGCGCGCAATCGATTTTTCGTGCCAAATTATTCGCGGATATATTTTTTTAAGTAAGTTGTGCATTACTACGAGGTCAGAATTAGGAGCGGTACTCCAAAGGTTCCATGATTCGGTGGTACTGGGCTTGTCTCAGGACGCCTCAAAGCTGGTTCAACCCCGCTTGAGGTCAAAAGATTTTGCCTAGTAGTACATCCTGTTATGATGGCCAGAACTGTTGCGAGTTCTTTCAACCCAGCACATTTTTCATACGCCATACTTTCTTCAAATTTCGAATTAAAAAAATTTAAACACTGTTAGGGATTTTTAAGCCTACGGTTAATTGTTCAATGATTGAGTATAATATTAGTTTTTGGAACTTATATAATTACTTGAGCATAAAACGGAAATATCTCAAGTTGAAAAGTTTAAATAAGACTTTGTTATATGAATTCTAATTTGGTCGCATGTAACAAATGTAAAAAAGGATCTTGCGGTTTGATACAGACATGCGATTTCTAAGAAGAGAATCATTTCCCAAGTAGTAAAATTAGATATGACTATTAAAAAACGATTCTGATATTATTAAAATTACACGCAAGAACGAGGAACTACCCCTAGAAAAGTCATTTTTGCAAAAATTCAAAATAAATTTTTTTGCAAAAAATTGAGTCGCCGGTCGGGGACCGAACCTTGGTTATCTACAGCCATAGTCTGCCGTGTTAACCACTACACCACACGGCCTTGATGAATGCAATGCCGATCTCCGATCTCGAAATCATTAGTGGTTCAAGTTGTGTATTTTCTAGTTGAATATTAACCTCAGGCTTAGCCATATATATATAAGCTTAGGCTTAGCCATTTCTTAGCCTTAGGCTTAGTCATAGGCTTAGCCATAGGCTTAGGCCTTAGGCTTAGATTTAGGCTTAGACTTAGGCTTATCCTTTGTCTATACATTGTCTACTCAAATAAATATCTACTCGGTTAAATAGGTTCCTGCCCGAAACCGTTAAAAATGCACAACAAATCTAAAACTTAAGCGAATAGCGTTTTCTGATGTTGTTTGATTAGAAAATTTTGGATTTTTGGTGAAAATTTATTGATTTTTTTTTTTGACAAATTAGGGGGTTGAAAAATTAACTCCCCGCGGCGCATATTACAGTATTTACGGTAGTAATAGTCAAACAATTTTATTTAATTATTCAAACAAAAACAAAAGATTATGCAAAAAATTATGAAATTTTTATTAATACAAAAATTAGACTAAAAATAAGTGTGATTGGTTCAATGACCTTGTCGACACCCTGGGTTATAGGGCTAGAAACCATAGTAGAAGTGGTGGAAACCATAGTAGAAGTGGTGGAAACCATAGTAGACGATGGTAAATCCGCAACTTTATCTAACAAAAAATTCTAATTTTTTAAACTATTACAAATCTTACAGGCTGAATAAATAAAGAAAAATTTGACACCACCATCTGTGTTTAATCTCAGCTTAGTACAATTATTTGGGAAAGTTATTGTCATATTTGCATAAGGTGAAATAAGACTTCTAAATTTTTAAGATGTACAGGGTGAAAAGGGTTTTTGCCAATTGTTCAAAATTTAAAAAAAATTTTCATTTCATGAGTTTTGGGTAGGAAAATTTTCGGAGCTAGTTCCCTTTGGGGGTACCACCAGCGTGTTTTTTGAGTTTTCTCCAGAAGTACAAAGCCAATCCTGATAATTTTGGTGTCGCTAGAAAGCTGGATTTCGTAGCAATCGAATGACACCAAAATCATGCCATAACTATTTCTGGTTGAGGAGTTATTGCATAATTAATAAAAAATGTCAGTTTTATCGATACATTTTTTATTAATTATGCAATAACTCTTTAACCAGAAAGAGTTATGGCATGATTTTGGTGTCATTCGATTGCTGTGAAATCCAGCTTTCTAGCGACACCTTCTCTTCTCCTCCCTCTGGAAAGGTTATTTGTCAAAAAAATTTGTGAAAAAGGGCCCTAATTTGCACCTCCTTTAAAAAACCCTAACGAGTCATGGGATTATCTGTCAAAAAGTTATACTATACACCCATTTTATTTTCTAGTTACTAGTCGCTAGTCGCTAGTTAACAATTGAAACAGACCACCTTATTTTAGGTGTGATTTAAATAAAAATATACTTGTTTCCATTGAAAGATGATGCACTTCCATCACAATCGAATTCTAAAGAAGATATGTCATTAGTAAGCCAATTAAAATCATAAATTTGAACAGGTGCCCAGTTTGCAATACATCCTTGACAAATAATATCAGCATGTACCGGCTCACCATTACTAGATATTATTCCATAGGTTTTATCATCAAAAGTGTGAAATGAGCCTAAAAAAATTTTCTTTAGTCGATTTTTTATAATTTAATTTTACTAACCTGGATTAATAATATAATTTAATGCAATTGTACTATTTGGTGGTATATCTAATGTATATAATCCCTTGTTTAGGATAAACTCATAAGCATAATTGTTTAACATGTCGTTGCTACAAATACAGGGCGTTAAAATTTATTTCGACGCTAACTTTTGGAATAACTTTTTTTCCTGATGTCCATTTTCGATAATTTTGGTTTAATTTTCATCCTGGGAAAATAGGAAACATTTTTAACGAAAGTTGTTTTTTTCGAAAAACGTAAGAAGGCACTTATTTTAAATAAAAATTTTTTTGAAAAAATGACCTTTGATTAAAATATTTCATATTTTCTCACAAGGAACACGTTCGAACTCACGGTCGAAATTTTTGTCAAGACCTATCTAGTTTTGTAAAGCATAACGACTTACAGTCAAGTGAACGCTCGATGAGAGGGCCACTCTTTAAAGGGGGAGGTAAACTTTGCAGCAGCACTTCCGAAAAATTTTTTTTTTGAATTTTTGCAAAAATGACTTTTCTAGGGTGATTTTATGCGAAAAATCGATTGCGCGCATCCTCGAAGCTTGAAAATGCTTCCTTGACTTTGATTCAGGGAAAAATTGGGTTTTTGAAGCGAAAAATGACAAATTCAAAAACCCTTCGTTTCAAAAATCCAATTTTTCCTTGAATCAGGGTCAAGGAAGCATTTTCAAGCTTCGAGGATGCGCGCAATCGATTTTTNTCCTTGACTTTGATTCAGGGAAAAATTGGGTTTTTGAAGCGAAAAATGACAAATTCAAAAACCCTTCGCTTCAAAAATCCAATTTTTCCTTGAATCAGGGTCAAGGAAGCATTTTCAAGCTTCGAGGATGCGCGCAATCGATTTTTCGCATAAAATTACCCCTAGAAAAGTCATTTTTGCACAAATTCAAAAAAATTTTTTTTCGGAAGTGCTGCTGCAAAGTTTACCTTTCCCCTTTAAAGGGTGGCCCGCTTATCGAGCGTTCACTGTATGACAAAATTAGCTGCTAAAAATCTCTCTCTGAGGAGATAGAGTTCAAAATGTGATTTTTGGGGTCAAAATTAGAGTTCAAAGATACCCTTATAACTTTTTATGAGGGAGCTGGATGGGGTGAATGAAGAAAGGGATATGGGAACTTGGAATGTTAGGGGGGAACGATGGAGAAACTAGCAGAGGAGAAGGATAAGAAGGAGAAGTAAATGGAGAAGAGAAGGAAAGCCAATGAAATTTGACTTCCTCATCGTGTTGTCTTATAAATCGACAAATTTGAATAAATGTTTACAAAATTACTTTAAAGAAATTAATGGAAATTGGCTTTCATAATCATGTGAACCACTAAATGTGACATTACCAGATCCCTAAAATTGAGTATTTATAATTATTTTTGTGTTAGCACAATGGTAGTGCACTTGGACGGTAGCCAGGAGGTCAGGGTTTGAGTCCCGGTTGGGTCCGAAAACTTTTGCTCAATTTCAAATATTTTTGTGTTTTCATACTTTATAAATAAACAATGGAATATCAATTGTTACGTCACTTGGCACATATAAATACCCAATACAATTTCCATCGACATTCGATCTAAATACTTCAAGAGATGACAAGTTATTAGACAGAATCAATAAATTCGATAAATTGCAATTTTTGGTGTTATCTAAACTATGTATGAAAATTTTTGATACTTTTTGAACAGCTCTATATTACCTTCCAAAACTCTTGCTACTGCATATCCCGTTAATGTTTTGTCGTTATACTCGTTTCCGACATAAAGTACTGTGATCGCTCGATTTAAAGAAATATGTTGGTAAGAAGTGCTTATTAGATTTGAAGCTTCTGACCTATAATAAAAGTCTAGACATACAATGTGGACTTAAAGGGAGAGCATTTTGCACACCTAACCCCCTACCTACTAACTTTTAAAAAAGACCGCATGTCAACCCGATTTACCGTTCCTGAAATCTCACACTTACGTACGTACGGACAGACACAGGAATAAGTTTTTTATATTTATAATTTATCCCATATGGGGGAGATGAACACCCTGATTTTTTATAATATAGCGTCACCACTACCTTCCATAGCTGCCTATGTGAGTAGAGGAAAGGATAGAAGTAGCTGAAGGAAGGAGTGGGGGGGGGGGGGGGGAAACACAGTGTTCATCCCCTCCCCCATAGCTGTCCTTGGGGTGATGGAGGAGGGGGAGCTGAGCGAAAAGAGTGGGGAATTTTTTCACCCTCCCCCTTCTGTTAAATAAAAATTAGAGGGGAAGTCCACCCCTTGTTTCTTTTTCTTCTAATGGCTTACATGTAAAGAAGATTATTCAGGTTGTCAGAATCATAAATATAAAAAATTCCATAGGAACAAAAATTGCAAGTAAAATTAAAATTAGATATAAATTCTAAAGTTCCATTATCGGCTTTAAATGTAATTGTGGAATAATTCCCAAAATATTCGTCAACAATTTTTATAGAAGTGTTCATAGAAATTATCCTCGAACTAGGAGCTAAAAATGAAAACTTTTGAACCTTTTTTTGTAGACAAATAAATATAGCAGCGGGCAAAAGTCTTTGAGCAAGGAGAAAATGTAAGGCCTGGGCCTGTCGTAGTGGGGAGAATGAAAGCAACCGACTACTGCGATATCCTATGGCGCCATATGCTTCTATATGCTCGCGCTCACATGCCCACAGGCTAGTTGTTCTAACAGGACAACGACCCTAAGCATATAGCGAAGCTAACGAAGCGATGGTTCCGGCATTCGAGGGTCAATGTCCGCATCCTTCTTTGGCCAGCCCAGAGCCCAAATCTCAACCCCATGGAGCATCTGTGGTTCATGCTGAAGAAGCGCTTGCGTGAAAGGCATTTCCACAGCACAGATGAGCTTTTCCAAGCGGAAGAGTGGGCACGAATCCCACGATACAATTCTGGGCCTGGTTGAGTCTATGCCTCGCCGCATGAGAGCTGTCATAAAGGCGAAAGGCTACGTCACTAAATATTGAATATTTATTACGGTTTCATGTTGTTTTTTGTTTATTCTATTCAGTTTTGTTCATTTTATATCATAAATTTGTTACATCTTTACCGAAACAATGATTTTCTCCTTTGCTTAAAGACTTTTACCCGCTACTGTACGGTCTTTAAAAAAATCATTTTCGATTTTTTACCTGCTGTTAATGCCAAAGTCAAATTCCAATAAGCATATTGAGGACTATTTAAAGTTAGAGGTGATGCAAAATTGATACAAAATTCTGGATCAGAAAAATAATAGGGAATAAATTCATTTTTTATAGAAGTTTGAGTCAAACTTAATTTTTTTAGATAAAAACGATGAAAAAATCTTACCTGACTGTCTTAGAAATATTTTCTCCTTTACAATTATTGATGGTAAGATTAATATTATTAAAAGGAGTAGTCGATGTTGGATCAAATTCAACATTGGGTATGACAGATAAAACAGTGTTTGGTGGATATGAGACATTAACCTTAAATCAATGATGAGAAATGTAGATTATAAATTGTGCATGTTGGTTCACTGCCCCGCACTTAGAATTTCAGCCTAGCAAATTGTGCATGTCGGCTCATCAACTAGCACGTAGAAAGGATAGTAGGAATGCGATTTGGACTCAAGTGAGATTAACTTTTAGATGAAAGGTGCCTTAGCCACTACGCTATTACATAAAATCAATATCATAAAATCAATATCAATTAAATGCATAAAATATTGAAGTTTGCAAGTTAATTTGCTGAAAAACGTGCGTAGCTTATCAGCTAATTCGTTCAAATATTTTACAAGTTGAGAATGCTCTACAAGAGTATCTAGGACTTTTTCGAAATTTTCACTGGCATGGTTCCCTTGTAAAGCTTTTTACTTTCTAGGAACTGTGGAGAAGCGGGTGTAAAAAATGAAACTTTAAAGCAATGGATAGCTAAAAAGCATGGCCGTAACGAGGGGGAATACAGGGGGTACATTATCAACAGGGGGGGGGGGACTGTCTTCCTCCCCCCTCATGTAGCTGACATCGAGCCAAAAGTTAAAGATTCATATAGTCTCGGGGTAGCAAAGCTGAGATGATTCCAAGTCTCAAGGCTATATAGCCGAACCTTGGGATATAACCCAAAACATAAAAGCTATATAACATTTTTCTTAAATGTTGTAAATGGATGCCGACCTTTTTTTTGGTCGACACCATATAGCCTCTAGGTAGCTTGTTCCCCCTCCTTGTTCATGTATGATACAGGGGGTACATGTACCCTTGTTAGTAAATTATGCATGTTGGGTCACCGCTACGACTTAGAATCTAGGGTGAAAAAGACGCCATAAAANTATGATACAGGGGGTACATGTACCCTTGTTAGTAAATTATGCATGTTGGGTCACCGCTACGACTTAGAATCTAGGGTGAAAAAGACGCCATAAAATTTTCGATTTTTTTAAAATTACCTTCCAACTACATGACAAATTTCCGGAATAACTCCCATTTTGACTTGGGACAAGTTTTATACTGGGTTTATTCCAATCAATATTCAAAACCCCTTCTTGATAACAACCTGCGGAAGATACGTAAATAATATACGATATTAATGCTATAATAAGTAAATATTTTTTATTTTACAAAAAATTACCTATTATTAGAAAAAAAGACATTTTGTGAGACTAAGAATTAGGTGGGCCAACAAGTTTTTTAAGTAAAAATTCCCAAAAGATAACAATATAAGAATACATGCCGCTTTATATGCAAGTAAAATTATTCATAGAATATTTATTCAATGACAATTTAAAAGTTTAAGGGTGTTGAAAATTTGAAGACACGCTTATTCATTGATTTAATGGGAGTGTTTATGGTATTTCCTGATTGATAAGAAAATGTTTCTTGAATGAAACATAACACCCCTTGAATTGTGACGTTTTTGGGCTTAAAAAGTTGCTTTGTAATAAATCACGGGAAATTTCGAAATATGAAATTCATATTTGCACAATGGGCGTAAAGTTTCGTGGTTAGTTGTGACCTCAAACTTGGGTAATTAAATCTTTATAAAAATATGGAAAAATCTAGATAAAAAATTGTATATGTTGCGCCCGATCTTGAACTTCGCCCAACTCAGAATCGGGCGAAATTCAAGATCGGGCGCAACATATACAACATAAATCATAAAAACGCGTTAAAAGACGTTATATAATATGGCTTCTAAGAGACAACCGTTCGGCTATATAGCTTGAAGCTGGAAGGAAAATGTAAAGTTCTTAGATAAGATCGTATTCGCGACAATGGGGAGGGGGACCAAGGGGTCCAATTGGCCCCGGGGGGTAACTCATAACTCATGGAGTCAGAAGGGGTGACTCATCCAGCACAAAGGGCCCGCGATGAGTTACCTCCTATTGAACACTAAAAATTGGAAAAAAAATTATGAAACGGAAAATTGGAAAAATAGAAAATTTTTGAATTTTACTTGGAAAGTATGTATCCTAGGGTAATTTTGCACGAGGAGTCGATTGCGTGCATTCCCGAGGCATAAAAACCATCATATAACCCTGTTTCAGGCAAAAATCGGTTTTTGAAACGAAAATTTCCCTAAATAAGGGTAAATAAGCGCTTTCACGTCTCAGGAATGCGCGTAATTGATTTCCTTCATAAAACTACCACTATCAGGGTATTTTTTAGAAAAAAATTTTCCGACCCAAAACTCGTGAAAAAATGGGCAAAATTGTACTTTTTTGGACACCCTATATGAATAATAGGGTTGGGCTTTATAAATGAAGGAATTTCTTTCTCGGTGATCATTCTAGTATAAATCACGTAGAAAAACGGATTATAAATGAATTCGATTCGATCTTGCACTTTCTTACATAACCCTTTTATCAATTAATCCATAGTCAATAAGAGGAAAAATCCAGAGTACGTTCGCATTCTTTTTGGAATAAACACAACCGAAACGTGTACACAACCGACACGTTTTATATAATTATACAGGGTGGGCCAAAAAAAGTGGATTTTGGTGATTTTTTGGGACCCGAAAATGTATTGTTCTAAAAATGACCCCTCTAGGGGTAATTTTATGCGGGGAAATCGATTGCGCGCATTCCCGAAACCTGAAAATGCTTCTCTGACCCTAATTCAGGGAAAAATTGGGTTTTTGAAGCGAAATTCTTCGTTTTTCGCAATTTCAAAAACCCAATTTTTTCTCTGAATCAGGCTCAGGAAAGCATTTTCAGGACTCGGGAATGTGCACAATCATACTTGGGCGGGGGGGGGGGGGGGNCAAAACATATATACGAATTCGTATTTGACTACGATTTCGTATTTCCAATTCGTAGGGTTCAAAAAAATTCGTATACGAATTCGTATTTCGACTTTTTCGCCTGTCGACGTTTTTTTTGGTCGACAGTAACCTTTGGGATCAATTCGTATTTTGGCGCCCAGTACCCCTGCTTGCCCATGTATGTGCATAATCGATTCCTCACATAAAATTACCTTTAGAAAAATAAATTTTCGGGCCCCAAAAAATCACAAAAATCCCTGTAAATGCATTCGATCTTGAACTTTCTTACCTTTTATCAAATAATCCATAATCAAAAAGAGGAACCATCTAGAGTACGTTCACATTCTTTTTGGAATAAAATAGATAAATCAACAAACCAAAACGTTTATATATAAAAATTTTATCAAAAGAATTAGTAGAGAAAAAGATGATATTGTTGGTTGGAAGAGCTTTTATTTTTGTCTATATCTCGTTCGGGGTCAATCCAGTTTTTGGACAATCAGGTGAGCAAAGGAGGCTCTGGCGGCGGTATGAGTGGAGCAAATAAAAAAAACTTCCCTAAATCAGGGTTAAATAAGCGGTTTTGCGCGCAATCAATTCCCTCATAAAAATACCTCTACTAGGGTATTTTTAAAAGAATTTTCTGATCCAAAATTCAGGAAAAAATGAACAAAAGTGCTCTTTTTTGGATACACTGTAAGTGGAAAGTTTAATTTTTAGGATGTCAAACATCTTACACGAATATGGCTATAGATGGAAATGATCTCACCAGCGTCTCAGGCCCTTCTTCCTCTTGTTGCCAACATTGTCAACAACAGACCGGATGTGCCGCATCCACTTGGACTTCGGCTAATGGTGGTATATGTTGGTTGAAAAACGACACTCAGCCACTATATGCGTCAACTGGAGCTTTTTCTGTTATATTAGCTCCTAGTGCCGATCAAACATATGGATTAAAACTTGTTTATAATTCTACCAATCTTTTTACGGACTTTGAATTTACCACGCACGGGTGTTGTGGCTTTGTAAATTCAGTGGATAAGAATACGGCAACGGGATCTGGTTTAATAGGGATTCAAAATGACAAGGTATGAATTGTAACTAAAACTGGCCCAAAAGTTAGTGCTCTGCCCGTCAGTAATTTTTTCGAACAATTAAAGGACCAGTGCAGTCAGTTACAACCATATGAAAAAAATGATATATTCGGAAAGATCATGAAAAATGGAGCATTTTTTGTTTTTACGGCATGTTCTGAATCGTTGTAGTCTTCGAGATAATTGCGTTTGAATTTGTTACAAGCTCTTCGTTGTAATACACAAACTTTTTTGAATTTTTGCGGAAAAANTCCAATTTGAACATTGTTTTGGGTTATTGAAACGAAAATTCTGATTCATGTTTTCGTTTCAATAACCCAAAACAATGTTCAAATTGGATAATTTTTGTGTCATTTTGTTCGTCTCGTTTAGCTATAAAAATGGCTACAATGTTCATTTTATGAAAATTTAAAAAATCGATGCAGAAATCGATTTTTCCGTAAAAAATTCAAAAAAGTTTGTGTATTACAACGAAGAGCTTGTCAAAATTTCAACGCAATTATCTCGAAAACTACAACGATTCAGAACATGCCGTAGAAACAAAAAATGCTTCATTTTTCATAATCTTTCCGAATATATCATTTTTTAAATATGATTGTAACCATACATAGACAAGCAGGGGGTACTGTGCCCCAAAATACGAATTGGTCCCAAAGGTTACTGTCGACCAAAAAAAACGTTGAAAGGCGAAAAATAATTTTACGAATTCGTTTTATGAACTCGCATGTCAAATACGAATTTTCGCAACGAATTCAGTCTGGGCGGCTTCCCAAATACGAATTGATCCATTAATTTTTCCTCCGATACGAGGAATTAGGGGGTACAGTACCCCCTTGCCCATGTATGATTGTAACTGACTGGACTGGTCCTTTAATCCAACTTTTCGAATATTGTTTTTACGAAAAACTTTTCTCAAATAATTTTTTTTAAATTATGCACCCAAAAAATTGGCATAAAATTTCTAGGCCTATATTGGTCTCGACAACGTAACCGTGCTTCCTTGGAACAACACACACGGAAGAAATAGCGTTACTCTCAAATCTCTTCATACTTTAAATTCCGGTCTTGTCATATTAAATGTTGATCACGTCCCAACTGGTCCTGGAATATGGCCTGCATTTTGGACATCTTCACAGAGCTGGCCAGATTCCGGGGAAATCGATATTGTAGAAAGTATATGGTCATACGATCATAATCAAATGACCTTGCACGCAAGTCAGGGATGTGCCATGCCGGTGAATGACTCGAAATATTTTACTGGATCTTTTGGTCGTAATAAGAACGGTACCGCAGCTACAGATTGTTGGGTTCACGATCCAAGTAGGATTTACAAAACAGCTTTAAAGGACTAGTCCACTACAGTAATCTCTCGAATAATCATTAGTTTCGTCTCAAGCGTAATGCTTTTTCACTTTTGCATCGGAATGCTCATTTAAAAGGCTAAAAATGATTTTGTGCAAAAAATTCGAAAGTGTGCTTAAAAACGAAATTTTTTGAAGGGGGTGTCACTATAAAAAATTTCATCAGTTGAGTGTTTTCGATGTTATGGCATGTGTAACCGGTCGCACTGTTCCCTGAATCATGGAAGGTCAGTGTATTGAAACGAAAACCCTTTGTCTTGCTGTACCCCCATGTTATGGTGCTCAAACGAAAGCTCTCGTCGCGCCGAGTACGAATTTAACTAAAACAACCGTCTCTGAATCGGGGAAGGTCTGTGTATTGACACGAAAACCGTTTTTAATGTTTTATCTTTGTCTTATGAGCACATATGTGTAGATTTTTTCACAGGGAGTTATGCCATTGCCACTTTCCACTCATTGACACTTATGAATCATCATTAAACAAAGTGGCGATGGCATAACATTAAAAACGGTTTTCGTGTCAATACACAGACTTTCCCGATTCAGAGAAAGTTGTTTTAGTTAAATTCGTACTCGGCGCGACGAGAGCTTTCGTTTGAGTACCATAACATGGGGGTGCAGCACGACAAGGGGTTTTCGTTTCAATACATGGCATCCCTGCGTGGTCCTTTAAGTCGAGCCTAAATTTTAGACCAAGGTGATAACCAAGGTTGTGGCATTGGAGCACCAAGTGGTACTTTCAATACTGGATTTAATAACGCTGGAGGTGGTGTTTATGCTATGGAATGGGACCCCAAAAAATTTATTCGTATATGGAATTTCGTTAGACCCAATATTCCAGCTGATATAGTCAATGTAAATAAACAAAGAATTTAAAAAAACATAACATTTTTTAGAATAGTCCAAATCCGAATCCGGCAACATGGGGTATGCCTGCAGCATACTTTAGACTCGGTTCAAATTGTCCAGGAACTCATTTTTATAATCAAACAATGATTTTTGATACAGGGTTATGCGGAGGTTGGGCTAGTGGTTCGTTTCCTGGAGGAGAATGCAATTGTGAAAACACTGTCAGAAATCGACCTGGTGAATATAGTGACGCGTATTGGCTTGTTAATTATGTGAAAGTTTTTTGTCGACCTGGAGATCCATGTCTCCAACAGTGATTTTCGAAGATTTTAATAAACTTCTATTTTTTGAATTGTACAGGGTGATAAAAAAGTGGCTTTTTGCGATTTCCAGTTCATACGGTTTTTCTTTATAACATAAATTTTTGCACAAAAAGTGATGTTCTACAAAGTTGTCCGTCGTGATCTCAGTAATAACTTTGTAGAATATCACTTCTTGTGAAAAAATTTCTGTTATGAAGAAAATCCTTATGAACCGAGATCCAAAAAATCACAAAAAGCCATTTTTTATCGGACCACCTTATAAAATAAATAGTCACAAAACCAGTCAACAATCGATTTTGAAAGAAGGATACCGATTAAAACTGTTATACTGTTTAGAACCGAGAGACCGAGCGCCTGCAGCGCTCGGGTCTGTCACACCTTCGGCGCTCCGACACGAATGGTGGCGCCTCGCTACGTTATATCAGTGTAACTAAACGTTGCATCGGTGTAACCAAACGTTCTTCTTTGTAACCAAACGTTGCATCATTAAAACCAAACGTTGCATCGATGTAACCAAACGTTGCAGCGAAATCGTTGCATGCAGCGAGAACGTTCACTCAGAGCACTTGAACAGGAAGCACTTGATAGCAGAGCACTTGAAAACAATTATTCTTCGACGAACAGTGATCAACTAATCGAATCATCGCCTTTTATACTCATGATGCACCAATTATGCGAATTTCATTACCAATGGTACTTTATAAATTCGATCACAAAATGCACCCTGAATAAAGGGTATCCCGGAAAAACTTATTTCCTGAGGTAAGAACCTCATCGAGGTATCACCGACTTGTTATTCCTATACTACCAAAAAGGCATAAGGCTTGAGACATAAGGCTTGAGGAATAAGGCTCGAGGCATAAGGCTTAAGGTCTAAGGCCTAAGAGCTAAGACTTAAGGCCTAAGGCTTGAGGCATAAATGGCCTTAGCCTTGTCCTTAGCCTTAGTAGGAATAACCTGCTGATCGGTTGCCGACTTGTTGTTCCACTATGATTTTTTTATTATCACTATTAAAAAATCGGTAGGGACAACCAATGGCTCAGAAGAACAACCGGCCGGTCATAAGAACATACAGCCGACCTGTTGTTCCTACCCGTTTTTCTCGACCTGTTGTTCTTCTAAAAATTATTTTTGTCAGAAGAACAACGGGTCATTTTAGGAACAACCGGTCTAATGCTACACCTCTAATGAGCAATAAATTGTCGCCATAAATTGCGCGTGTGCCTACAATGCAAAAAATTTATCGCAGGAATTCATGGCAGAAATTTATGGTAAATTGTCCGTGCGCACCCAATAAGCAATTTATCGCGGCAATTTATAGTAAATTGCTGAAATTTATGGCTTGTCATTGGAGGCAGCTTTTTTGATATTGGAATTATTGATTTAACGTTGTTTGCCCTAAAAGTTGATTTTAATCGGTGTTTATGGACAAATTTTAGCTAAAATTGCACGACTTTGACAAATCTCAATCACTATTAAATCCCATCGCAATTATGACACAAAAAAAGGAAAATTGATCAAAATTGTTTAAAAATATTATTTGTTGTAAAAAAATATTAAAAATTTCGATTTAAACAAAAGTGCATTTAAAAATTTGTAGGTTTTAACATTTAGTCTCCGTGGCTCAATTGGTAGCGTCGTTGAATTTTACCTGCTACGAGCCGGGTTCGAATCCCACATGGGTCGAATACAATTGCCACCCAACTCGTCATAAATTTTTCAGACCATAAATTTCAGCAATTTACCATGAATTGCCGCCATACATTGCTCATTGGAGGTGTAGCATAAGCGAAAAGAACAACCGGTCGAAAAGAACAAGTGGTCAAAGCACAACACGACAAAAGGACAAGTGTCATTTTACCTACAGGCTGAAGTTTGTGGGCGACAAAATTATTCATAATTAGTGTCATCAAAATGTCAACGGGATCATAAATTATATAGGTGCTAAAGTTACATGAAATTTATCATGAATTGCCGCCATAAATTGTTCATTGGAGGTGTAGCATAAGCGAAAAGAACAACCGGTCAAAAAGAACAAGTAGTCAAAAACACAACACGATAAAAGAACAAGTGTCATTTACCGACAGGTTGAAGTTTGTGGGCGACAAAATTATTCATAATTAGTGTCATCAAAATGTCAACGGAATCATAAATTATATAGGTGCTAAAGTTACATTTGAAGAAAAATTATGAGTATAAGTTTAAATATTTTTTATATCTATAACATTTAAGGTTAATTCTTATGATTTTTCTATTTAACCATTAAAGCCCAGAACTCAAGGAACTAGGCTTTTTCCAAATTTCTTTTTTAAGTAATTAAAATGGTACTAGAAACTACTCTAGATATAAAGAAATAGGGTATCGTTTTAAAAATCGAGTTACCGTATTCTCTCTAATAGAAGCACCGGTGCTTCTATTTTTCAACCCCCTCGGAGAAACCTTTTTATCCATAATTTTAGGAAAAACATCATACTCCCCTCTTATGTTTTGGTTCTCAGGGGGTGCTTCTATTGGAGGGGGTGCTTCAAATAGAGGGGTGCTTCTATTAGAGAAAATACGGTATTTGAGGTGGGCCATATATGATCCCAGTGGGCTCGAATCGGTCAAATTGCATAAAAATGAATTTATTTGTAGTTTGTAAAAATATTGTTAAATTCATGCATGTTTATAGAATGTGACAATCTTTAAAACATTATGGGTGCAAGCCGATATTACATTTTTCACATTTTGTAAAAATCCGTATCGGGTAAGCTAAAAAGGGAAATATTCGATTGAATGAGAGGACCGAAGCCCAAATAGGCTTTACAAGGGTCATGCACGAAGTAACGCTTGAATTTCATGGGTAAGCCTAAGCACCGGCTTAATACTGTGGCGTGGGTGTTCGGCCTAGACCTAAGTAATGATTGACTCTTAATACAAGCAAAATTTGAACAATAATCTCTGGTGGACGACTAGCATAGAAAACGTGTGGGCAAATGCTTAAATGAATTATAGTTCCGCTTGAAAAAAGTCCTTTCTTGAACATACAATAATTGAAATCGTTTTCCGTTATTTTATTAAATAGATAAATATTTTTTGTACTTATTCGCTTTTTTTAATTCGATTTTGGTCAAAAACGATTGGGAATTATTGCGCATCGTCTTAAACATACAGTCCTTCAACATCAACCAAAATGAAATATTTACGCTTTTGCATATTTCTGCTAATTTTGAGTACCATCGTGTCAGTGGATCCAAATGAAGAACTCCAATCTCATTTGCTCGATTACACAAATTTTACTCTGGAAAACGGATTCGCAAAATATTACACAACCTATTGCTACCTTGCTTACGATCCTTACAATTGCACAAACATAATCACCTTTTACCCCAACAGCAATCCAAATTCTTCTGCTATCATCGAATTAGGAACGTAAGTAAAGATTTGGGAGCTAGTGTCGAATAGGTACTTCAATATCAGCATAAAGTTTAAAGTCCTATAAATCATGTTCAAACCATGTTGTTTCTATTTTGTGGTGAAATTTTATTTTTTTCTATATACAAATATGGAACAACAAAACAATATTTACAGTCAAAATTATAACAAAATAATCAAATATTACACGGATAAAGCTCGGAAAGGTGGTTCCAAAAATTAAAGAATACTTCATCCGTCTCTTCAAAGAGTTTGCGCCATAAAATTCATCGATGTGACTCTTGAGTTGTAAATCATGAATACCTTTCTTAGCTCTTATCATGAACTTAAATTCTCCCCCTTTTCTCTTGGTATTTTGTGTGTGATATCGCGTTATGGGATCCACGAAATTGCGAGCGTGACGAACGCGACGGTGCATTAGCCAACCTGGAAGGCGAATTATTCGCAAGTATGCCCTCCATTCATCTAAAAAAGAGCTTAAATATCACCCTTGCTCACACCCGAATATATTATTGTTCGGGGCTGAATGTGACGTTGAATCAGAGGTAGCAGATCAACGGCTCGACGACGTCTCACAAGTACCATAAATGAACGATTTGATCTGCGTTCTGTGCCTCCAAAAATTCACCTGCCATAATGTCTGACACGACGACCACGCTATGATTAACGTGTCGTCAAGAAGGTTTCATCTATTTCGACCTCACTCCCTGGTCCACCTAGTTGGATAGGATGAGCAGCAAAATAGTCATGACATAGTCTACGGAAACGTTTCCACCATATGATGTTCACAAACTCAGTATCTTTTCCCTCCTTTAGTCACATTATTCATTGGCTGCTGACAATTGTCGCATAGCATCGAGCCATGTAATAGTCCTTGAGATACAAGCCACTTTTCGAAGTCATGAACAGAAAGCTGTATCTTCTCGAAAATCATTTCGTGTAATTCAAGAGGTTGCACCATTTTTAAACTATAAATTAGATGCAAAAGCTGTAAAAAAGATAATCTATTCAAGTTTGATGTAAGGAAAAAAATAAAATTTCACCACAAAATGGAAAAACCATGATTTGAACATGATTTCTGGGACTTTAAACTTTATGCTGGCTATTGGAGTACCTATTCGACACTAGCTCCAAGATTTGTGTTTAAAAACGTGAGACTCTGAGAAAAAATTCTAAAAATGGACAAAGAAAGGGCGTGATATCAATAAAAATTTAGGCAGTTCTCCAATTACACTATTTCTCTCAACACCTCCTATACAATTAATGATAGCAATGTTGAGCTGATGCCAAGTATGGTCAATATTAAAGTTGAGGTGATGGAAAATATGACCAATATTAAAGTGGATATAAGGTCTGTTTTTCACAAATACCCAGTTGCGGATTTGTAGTTTCTACTTTTTTGTAGTTTGGACTCCATTCCGAAAGCGTAGGTTCAAATCCGGGTGGCGAACATTTCTTTTTGCCTCATAATGTGTTTGCAAAGATGTCAAGAAAGCTATTTTTTAGAAAATAAAAATCGACAAAGTCAATCCGTAGCGTTGTAAAATAGGCTTTTAGGATTTTTTAAGCTCAAGATCATCAAAAACGGATGAAAACTGACGGAGAAGAGGCATTTTGAAACTTTTTCTTCTCTATAGGGGCATTTCTGTAGTTTGTAGTACTCTATTACAAAAATGTAAAAACTACAAATCCGCAACTGGGTATTTGCAAAAAACAGACTTTTTATAGCTACCAGTTTATCAAGATATTTGTGCTTAATTTGACTTCCGAAACATCGTATATGAATGTATGGGATGCCATGGATCATGTGTATAGACGTTGTGAAGTTGCATCGGGAGGCATACCGCCTTCTAGCGGCCCTGAATGCAATATGAACTTACAATGTTTGGCCTATGTTAATTGCATTGACAGTAATATATGGAATAGAGGCTTTAAGCAGTATATACATATATATTCTCAAATTGGTAGTATAAATAATTTTCTGATGACTTATATTATTATAATCCCCTATGTGATTGGTCTCTTGTTTTCGGTCTTAAACGTAGTGCTTTTCATCCAGCTAAAATTATTGAAAAATTCATTCATGGTGTTCGTCGCCATTCAAAGTTTCTATTGTATTTTTTGGTTTCTCTGTTTCTTTCTCTTCACTGCGTCCAATTCACCATCCGCAAAAAGCCTTTTAGGGCTTCAATTCGCTTTAGGCCTCTTGTTGAGAATAGGTTCCATTCAAGGTGTCCTTTTTTCCACAATAGCTTTATCTTCGATGTTTCTTTGTAGTTTTGGAATCGAAACGATAAGATTTTTCAAAGCGCTCTCGCGTGTATTTGCATTACGGTTTCCTTTGTGGTCTTCAGGTAAGTTGAAAATCAAACACGCGCTTTTTTCTTGTCTAAGCACATTTATTCTAGGAATCACAGCCTGGGTATTTGTGGTTTTAAATCAAACTTTCATTTTTGGTGAGTATAGAATAATAAGTATATGTCGAAATCTCGGACCTACTGGTGGAGATAAGAACGTTCTCTATATATTTTTCGGCTGGGATTGCTTTCCACAATACATACTCTATGATGAGTTATCCCCTTTAAATCTTATAACACTATTATTGGATTTTTATGTCCTCTTTCTTCTTAGACTATCCAAGTTGAATGATCAACAGAAAAGACGCGAAAAATTGCTTAAACTCTTTATCGTAATGGATTTAGTCGATGTCTCCTATTCTTGTTTTCGAAGAATGCTCTTCTTCGTTTTCTTACATAACAATTTCTTAAGTTACGATAAGTTTTCTTCTCAATGGGGTATGTTTTATTATAATGCTTTTGCAAGATACATAATTCTGGTTTTGTATGCCATCGACTTGAATTTCTTTTATGTGATTAGGCTTATCTTTTATGCGATCGAAATGGTGGTTTGTCAAGTGCTGATGCGACGTATCCAGGCTGTTGAAAATCCCCATTATGTTCCGAGAAATTTTGTAGACCGATTCCTATTGAGGTTTACGAAAAAGTTGTATACAAATGTGCTCAGAGTTCAACCAACTATAATGGGCAACACGACAAACATAGTTGGTAGATGATTCTGTTGTGCTTTACTGTGCGATTCGACTGTTTCAAAGTGGGTAAAAAATAACACATTGGCCATAGAGAAGTTTTTGTTTCAGTGTCGAATGCTCATGATTTCGGTTTTTTTCCAAAATAATATGGTTTCTGCCAGAAATCGATTGCGCGCATTGCCAAACATTGAAAACGCTTCTCTGACCCCGAATTATCATATTTTCGCTTCAATTCACACAATTCTTCCCTGAATCAGGATTGAGAAAAGTTTTCAGGACTTTTCAATGAGCGCAACCTATTCCTCGAATAGAAAACCCCCATATAAGTTTTTGCTGAAAATTAAAAAACTTTAAAGGACCAGTCCACTCGGAAAAAAGTTGCCATAATTTGTATATATTCGAAAAACTTGTGTATTATTGTTTTTTCCTGCTTGGTTATTCATCAATCGAATTTCCAATCTTTTTCAAACATCAACAAATTGATTCAGTTGTTCGAAAATTTCTTCACAATTATCCAGTGGCTTTGTCGCTTTCTTTATTTTTGACATAAAATTATTTTATTGTTAGACTTTTTTCCTTATTCGAGAACCTTGTTGTAAATATAGTTCCTGTATAGTATTGTAATTGTTATTTGAAATAATAATAAAAAATTTGAAGTACAGTTGACTGCCGAATCTATCCAGAACAATTGACCTCGTTGGACAACAAGGACCGTAGCTAGTATTCGGGTTTGGAGGACAACTCTTTTTTTAGATTGGGGGCAATACTTTTTTCAGGTTTGGAGGAGCCGTACTCGATGCGAAATGGCGGAGCTAGATGGGAATTGTATAGTGTGGGAATCCAGTAAGGTAACAAAGTATTCAAAGTATTAAAGATACTTGGAATATTTCACCATGTGGTAGACTAAGATATCACTAGCGATAGAAATTATGGAATAGTTTTATTCGCGACGTTTCGTAGTATAACAATTTCTTCAGGCTTTAGATCCATCATATAAAATTCAAATGGTTTTCACCATCTTCGTTTTAATGCTTTTGCTATAAGTCTTACACACATTACACAAGTCTTACATACATTACACATGTTTTCACACTTCATTTCTTAGCTTTAAGCATATTTATGAGCGTATTTCATTTAATCATGTTAAATTTTAGATAATCTTATAATTCTTAATAAAATCTATTCTTATTCTTGGGTAAACCATCACAGATCAAAACAGGCTAAAAGGAACAATTAATATAGCACATGGTGAAATAAGTAAATAATTAAAACACGAACAAAAATACGTTACAATTTCAGAAGGACAGTTCATAAACACGCATTTACAATTTGAAATAAAGAATTGTATGATAAAATTACCTAGTATGGAAGAGCTTAATCGATCAGAAGCTGGATGCCCTTCATTTCCTTCTTGCCGTTTATAGATAGTTTTCTGAACGAATGAAAGTGGCTTCGAGGATTCTTCTGGCTATATCCTTAGGTTCTCTGCCCAAAATTTTGACGGAAATACCGGGGGTTCCTTCATCGTTTTCGTGATTTGGGCCTTTTCGGTGCCTAAATAGAGGATTATTTGCGTAGGATTTAGCTTCTGGATTTTTGAATGCCCTAACGTGCTCGGTGATTCGTAAAATGAGAGTCCAACTTTGTAACTCGTGTAAAGAATGCTAGAAACTTCTGCTAGAATCAATTAGTACTTTGAACCTTTTATTCTCTTGTTCTTTTCAGTTGTAAAAATATATGGAGACAACTAATTTATCATAAGAGCTGTAAAAGATTATTCTTTGATCTTCTTTTTTATTATGATGAAAACTTTCTGTAAATGTCATCAAAAGTAATAAAATTTTATAAAGATCAAGAGTTATTTGAAATAAAAGTATAAAATCGTAGATTCTTCTTAGTCATGAATCAATTTTCCTTTAATAATAAATTTATTATTTCCAAGAATATTAAAAAATGACTTCACCATTCGAGCATTTTGGAACCTCAGCGATTCATGCTGGTCAATCACCAGACAAGTGGGATTTAAATCAGGTATTTGTGAAATTAGAGACTGCAAAAAATGGATTTTTGGCCAATTTTTCTTCTCTTTGACAGAAAAAATAATGAGGACATCTATGTTTTTTTCGGCTGCCGGTAGATTTTAATGGCGCCCCTAACCGGCTGGTCTAGTAGTATCTAGGAATGAGGGGATGAGTGTAGCCATATATATGGGAAAATTTATTTTTAAAAATGGCATTTTCCTGATTTTTGGGCATTTTTTGCAATTTTATTAAGTGTTTTCTTTCCCATCAGGACCAGAGGTGTTGGAACCCTTCCCCTAAATTTTGACGAGCTGCTAATTGGGCACAGAAAGATTGATCTTTTTGCGAGTTGGGGGCTATCTCGGATCCTGATTTTCGTTAAAAGCATTTCTAAAAATAAATTTTGGAACTTTTTGCCAATTAGTCCTCTTGGAGGTTGCGCGTTGCTAGTTACTAGTTACACCCACCCAATTTTAGAGAGGATTGGGAGGGGGTCCTACACCTCTGATCCTGACCCACCAAATCAAACGTGTAGTAAAATGAAACTTGTTTGTTTTAAAATAAGCTATATTAAAAGAAATTTTTTAAAACACCCCTTTAATAAGCTATACATACACGTTCATACACGATAAGAACGTGTAATACACATTCACAGCACTGATGGGAAGGAGAAAGAAAAGGGGAGAGTTACTTCTTTTGGATGATCCATTACAATATTGTTTAGATTTCTCCACCAATTTCTCTTTCAACAACTTATAAACAATCTGAACCTGGTATTTTTAAAGGAAATTATGATTATTCTCGAGATGCAAATCCTACTAGAATTGCTCTAGAAGAAAATCTAGCAGCGTTAGAAAATGCTTCTCATTGTAAATTTTTGTTAAAAAGTGATTTATTTTGTCATTTTTAGGCAAAGTTTTTCCCAGCGGTCTAGCTGCAATTTCGGCGATGTTGAAATTAGTGAAACATGGAGAACATATAATTTGTGCTGAAGATATTTATGGAGGTAAACATTTTTTTGAATACCGTAAATACTGTAAAATACGTCTCCCCCCTCCCCTCTAGGGAATGCCTGACCAATGAGGGGTGTCACCCCTCCTAACTTTGTCGTATCAGGCCAAAAATTAGGTACCAACTTCGTATTTGAGACCAAAAACCAATTTTTTCCCATTGATTTTGTTAAAAAATTAACAAATTTTCGCAAAATTAACGAAATTATACAGAAAAAATTGCGAAGTTGTTAAATTTCCTTCAATTTTTTAAAATTTTATAACCATTTTCCTATGAATAACTTTGTATTTAAGGCCTGAAAGGCATTTTTTGCAGAAACAACCTCGTAAATCGAGCACCTCACTCTGGGTGCGTGAACACCTATGCTCTAGGGGGGTTGAAAAATTAACGCCCCCCTCTCCAGGGGCTGAAAAATCAGCTATTGTTTTGATTTTTGTTGATAAATAATATCTTTTACATTTTTAATTTGTATTTGTTTGTACCAATTTTTATCTGATGTTGATTGTTAGAAAAATTTTGAATTTTTGGTGAAAATTTATTGATTTTTTTATTAGTGATGTTGGCGATTGGGGAAGGAAGGGGTTGAAAAATAACCCTCTAAATGGCGCCCCCTCTAGGGGGTTGAAAAATTAACGCCCCGGGACGTATTTTACAGTTTTTACGGTAATTTACTTTTTAGGAACTCTTTGTCTTATGGAAGAAGTTATTCAAAAAATTGATGGAATCGAAGTCACGTATATTGACTGTACCAATAATGATTCTATGAAAAAAGCACTAAAATCTAACACTAAAGTGACCATGTTTTAATTAAATTCTTTATTTTGAGATATTTAGCTTGTTTTGTTTGAATCACACACTAATCCAACTTTAAAAATTGTTGATATTGAAGAAATAACTACTCTAGTTAAAAATTTCAACAGGGATATTTTGGTTGTAGTTGATAACACGTTTATGACACCTTATTTTCAGGTAAACTATAATAATTCTCCCCCTTTACAGTTTATCTAAGAAGCCACAGGGTGTCCAAAAAAGTGCAATTTTGCTAGTTTATCGAGTTTTAGGTCGAAAAATTTTTCCTAAAAAATAACTTGCTAGGGGTAGTTTTATGTGGGAAATCGATTGCGCGAGGTGTTTAAACGCTTATTTGACTCTGATTCAGGAAATTTTCTTTTCAAGAACAATTTTTTGCCTGAACCAGGGTCAAATGTTGGTTTTTATACCCCGTGAATGCGCACAATAGATTCCCACTCAAAATTACCCTAGGATACATATTTTTCAAGTATAAATTCAAAATTTTCCTATTTTCTCTAATCGTTCGTTTCAATATTAGAATTTTTCTCTATTAAAATTTCGAAAAATCATAAGGGCATTCAGGAGAGGTCGGCATTTTGAAAAATGTCATTTCTAGCGCCCTTTATCCTTTGGTGTGGATATGGTTATGCATTCTTGTACCAAATATATCAATGGACATGGTGACGTTATGATGGGAGTCGTTATGACTAACTTTGAACAACTTGATAATCATTTGCATCTAATGCAAAAAAGTAATCGATTTGTCTAGTTATTATAAGAAAAATTTTGGAGCTGGTGTACCTGAGGTACCCCAATTAACGTGCTCAAAATTTCTTCAAGTAATTTTTTTAAAAATTTTTTCAAAAATGACCCTACTACCCCTAATTTTAAATGAAAAATTGATTGCGCGCATTCCCGAAGCTTGAAAATGCTTCCTTGACCCTGATTCAGGGAAATAAGGGTGTGCATTGAAGCGAAAATATGAAAATATATTCGCTTCAATGCACACCCTTATTTCCCTGGATCAGGGTCAAGGAAGCATTTTCAAGCTTCGGGAATGCGCGCAATCGATTTTTCGCTTAAAATTAGGGGTAGTAGGGTCATTTTTGAAAAATTTTTAAAAAAAATTACTTGAAGAAATTTTGAGCACGTTAAGTGGGGTACCTCAGGTACACCAGCTCCAAAATTTTTTTCACTTTAAAAATTAAAATTTTCGTCTTATAGCCGCCGGTTCCATCCCATCACCATTCGAGTGCTTTTTGGCTATGCGTGGAACAAAAACGTTGCATGTTCGAATGAGAGTACATATGGAAAATGCACTTGCTATAGCAAAATTTTTGGAAAATAGCCCGAAAATTGAAAAAGCAAGAGTTTAAACAATTTCAGCTGACCCAGTGGCCAGACGGAATCTTTAAGGGCTCGGTCGAGAGTAGGGATCCGAAATATAGTTAAAGTCTGAAGACCGGACCTGACCATAGGTTCTGTCTCACGGTCCGAATCGGATCAAAAAATTTTTAAGCCTTCATTCCGCGGATCAGACCAGGCGAGGACATAAAATGATCCGAATTGGTTCGGTCCTCGATCTGAGGACTGGACCAATTCGCACCATTTTATGCCAACAATTTTTAACATAATCCGGGCGTCCTCTTTGGTTCGTGGACCGGATATAAATTTTTTTCTTGTTCTCGGCCAGAACTAGAAAGTCCTGTCCAGTCCGAGGTCCGGATTGGTCCGTGATCTGGACTTTTCCACCCCTGCTCGAGATCGTCAGAAGTCAAGAGAAGTTAGATGTCCTCTTCTAAATCTTAGTCGACTTTACGAAAACTTGATTTTTTAAATAAATTTTTTCGAGTCGATCCACCCTATTTCACTATATCACCAACTGTATCAATAAATTTAGGTTATCTTTCCACTTTTTGAATCCCATCCTCAACATAAAATTCATATGAAACAGGCCAAGGGGATGTCTGGAATGGTTTCTTTTTATATCAAAGGTGGCGCTGAAGAAACTAATAAATTTCTTTGTAAATTGAAGGTAGGTCATTTTTTAACTTTTTTTCGTAAATCTAATTTTTTAGTTAATTTCGATTGCAGCCTCATTGGGAGACGTTGAAAGTATTGTGATGGCTCCTTTTTTGATGATCACTTTCAATGCAAACGAAGAAGCTCTGAAAAAGAAAGGGATCACTCCAAATCTAGTCCGGCTTTCTGTAGGACTAGAAGAAAAAGAAGATTTAATCGCGGATTTGAAACAAGCTTTGGAAGATTCATAAATAGGACAAATAATTTTGACATCTGTTAGAATTTTATTAAAAAAAGAAATTTTGAACTAAAATAAGAAGTGGTCGTATTCATACTAGTTTTACCACTTCTTATGCAATGAATATACCCTCTCCCTCCATCGGGCTTAAGTCTGCTCCCCTACCCCACCTCTAATGTTTTGGATGGCCTTCGTTCGGACAAAAACAAATTCGATAGCAATTGTTTGATATTAGCAATTTTTTATGAAGGCAATCATAAGCCGAAGGAGAATAGGATATAATCAGATAATGAAAAATTTTCGTATCAAGCAGTAATTTTGGCTATTTGAATGGATAGAAATATAAATCTTTGGAGCTACTTTGGTTCTTATACCCCATGTGGTCTAAAATCGAAAAATTTTATTTTTCGAAATTTTCTCAATAATGACCTCATTAGGGGTAATGTGTTAAAAACCTCCCAAAACTTTTTTGCATAGGGGTGTTGCACTTGTGATTATTCCTTGTCAGTTATGGCTACGGTTTCAGTTATTCCAGCTCTAGGTTGAAACTAGTGACAGCGCACTGAAACACACTTATATATAAAACACACGCGCACTGAAACACACAATTTTTCTTCTTTGTTAGCTGATGTGATTGGTAGATGTAATAAATATTTTTATGCGCATAAATGAAAGAATAGTTTGAGAAAATCTTTAGCAATTGTGAACAGATTGTTTACAAACAAAAGCTCTCATCACCACCCAACAATTGTCATCATCCCAAGCATTAGTCAAAATTTCAACGCCTGTGTCAGGGTGCACGTTTACACAATTTGCAGGAGAACCTAAAATGATATTATTGAGTGTTAAAAGCATATTTGAGTAAATTCAAAATACCAAATTGCCCACTGCCATCGGGCTCAGTAAGATACGGGCTTACGGCCCATTTGGTATAATCTACTGGCGACCCATCAGTCCATTTGAAACTCTTGCCAGTTACAATTGCTTCCAAACCTATCCATACTCCTGAGCTAAGATTTGATGATGGTTGTCCTGTTCTTGTCAAATCTAGAATTTTCGGTTACAATTCGTGGACCTGTTCAGATCCACCCTGACCTTTGGCTTTCTGAGTTTGGTAAAGTCGAAAACCTATGGGAATTCAAAACAAAAAATTACTTAAAACAAAATTTTCTTCATCCTCAGAATGTATTGATACTAAATGAGCATTTTTTGACACGCAAACTTGTTCGGCATCACTCCAGTTAGCATTATTTTGGACCTAATTTTGAAAAAATATTCAATAAATTTACAATACTTACCAAGTAACAAGAGTTTGTTTTATTAAAACGAATCCAACCAGAAGGGCAGCAAGTTGCTGGCGCTCCTGTTGTAACATGTGCTGGTGTAGTTGTTGATGCTACTGTAGTAGTACTTGAAGTTGAATGATGTTTTTTATGACGCTCTGAAGATTCAGAACTAGATTCCGAACTATGCGTGTC
>OZJO01018759.1:0-36738 GCA_900406225.1 Acrobeloides nanus | reverse complement strand
TATTTCCCACAGACTTCACTGGTGGTGAAGCTTCGAAAAGTTTTCGGCAAAGATGGAAACGAAAGAAAAAGTGACTGCCAACTTTCTCCTGTTGATGACAATGAACAACATGTTATACCCGCTGATAATATACAATTATGTAAAGAGCTAGGGAAAGGAGAATTTGGGCATGTCTTTCAAGCCTCTTGGACACAAGCTAATGGGGATGTTACACAGGTATAGATCATCTATATACAGAATGATTTTTTTTAAATGAGAATTTTGCGATTTTTTCAAGATTTTTCAAGTTTTTTAATTTTCACCAAAATAACCATATAGGGGTTTTTCTAAGCGCATTGCCGAACCTTAAAAACGCTTCCCTGACCCCGAATTAGACTATTTTCGCGTCAATACACATGCCTCATCCCTGAATCGGGAAAGCGTTTTCAAGGTTCGGCATGCGCGCAATCAATTTCTCGCATAGAAAAACCCCCAATATTGTTATTTTAGTAAAAATTTAAAAAATCGCGCAAAAATTGCAAAATTACCCTATTTTGGGCCACCATTCAAAATTATTGCAAGCCCATAGTCAAGTGGTTAGGACACCAGACGCCTACACTGAAGGAGATGGGTTCAATCCCCGAATGTCGAAATTTCGTATTTTAGCGATTCAAAAAAGTTGTTAAAACAAACCCCCCATAAAATTACATGAAAAGTTTTTCGACTATTTTAGGTTGCCGCCAAAAGAATATTACCAGAAAAACTCATGGCCAATCCCACAAGTTTCCTCCAAGAAGCTGCCATAATGACAAAAATGCGACATGAAAATGTTGTTAGGTTATTTGGAGTTGTGTTGGATACCAAATCTGTGATGTTGGTAAGCCATTTTATCGAGTTGGGCGATCAACACGGACACAAACTATTGCGGTTGGTACTATTACAAGGTCGAAATTCATTAGGAGTCATTCAGTGACTGCCAAGGTTTAGTGGTCCGGTGCGCTGTTAAGAAATACGACATTACCAGCAGTAGCAAGGGTTAGGAACCTTAGTTTGTGGTCCGCATTTTGGAGAATCACAACACAAACGTTAATTGTTATGCAGAAAATTCCGTTCTTTAGAAGAAACCTGTACGACATCAAGGTCGAACCGTTATCGGATTTCTTCTAAAAAAAGAATTTTTCTCATCAAAATCAACGTTTATGTGTCTATGATGGTCGCTCAACTCGACACTTTAGGCTTAAAAACGATGAAGTGTGAAATTTTTAGATTTCCGAGCTAGCCCCATGTGGTTCCCTATTAGAATGCTTACAAAAGTCAGCTTTACGAGATAGCTTCCCGGTGGATAATTTATGTGATTTTGCGTTGCAGATAGCCAAAGGAATGCAATATTTATCCTCACAACGACTAATACATAGAGATTTAGCGGCTAGAAATGTTTTGGTGTTTTCATCTTCAAAAGTATGAGGAATATATTGGATAGGATGAATGAAGAAATCGATTTTTACAGAGGGGAAAAATTTTTGGAAAATAACCTCGGATTCGTGTTCCTCCATCTATTGGATTGTAACTTAAGTTGCATCCCAAGCCCACAAAATAGATCGAAAATCGGCATTAGTCTTAGCCTAAGCTACGCCTAAGACTATGCCTAAGCTTAAGCCTAAGCCTCTGTCGAAGCCTAAGCTTAAGCTTATGCATAAGCCTAAGCCTAAGCTTAAGCTTAAGCCTATGTCTAAGACAAAACCTAAGCCTAGTCTTAGGGACTACTGAAAAAGCTTCATAAAACGAGCGAAAAATGCCGATTTTCGATATATTTTTTGGGCGGCAACAACTTATGTAACAACCTAATATGAAAAGCTCTAAACGAACACCACCAAGCCTATAAAATTCATCACCCTGAAAATCAAGCAAAATTTTTGCGTATTGACACGAAATTTTGCAATTTCAAAAGCTTGTCAATACATAAAGCCTGACATTTAAATTTTCATAATTTTTAGGTAAAAATCTCCGATTTTGGCCTAAGCAGATCGCTGGGCGTTGGAGAAGATTATTACCGAAGTGAATTTAACCCCACTATGAAACTGCCTATAGCCTGGTGTGCCCCAGAATGTATAAATTTTCTTAGATTCACATCAGCTAGTGATGTTTGGTCGTACGCGGTGACGTTATGGGAGATGTTTTCGTATGGGCAAATGCCATGGAATGGGTATTCTGGATCTCAGGTAAAAAATAAATACACTTGTAATGTATCGTAATTTTCAAAATTTCGTTTCAATACACAAACTTTTTTGAATATTAAGCAAATTTAAGATTTTGCATGCAATCGACACCCTCCGCCAAAAACTCGAGTGTCCCGAATCCTGCCCCTCGGATTTCTACCGCATCATGTGTCAGTGCTGGTCACATGAACCAGAAAGAAGGCCTTCGTTCGATGATCTCGTCCAAAATTTGCCCGATGTTTCACCACAATTATTAGTGACTGTCTCCGAGTGCAAAAATGGCCATCGTGATGAGTTACAATATTCAAAAAACGAAGTTATAATATTGTTAGATCGATGGTAAGGGTTCAAGTTTTCGTTGTAATACCTAACTTTTTAAAATTTTAGCCCTAGTTCAGTACCAAATGGAGAATATTGGAGAGGAGCTTTACGAAGCGGTCAAACGGGTCTATTCAAGCCGTCCGAAACAGTGGCTTATTTAGGTGCAGAAAATCCTGCTCCTAGTTTGGATAGTAAGCTGTTGAAATCACCGGCGAATGTGAAAAAATCGAGTAAAAGTGCCTCAAAATTGCCACCGGAGAAGAAAAAGTTGCTTATTAGTGAGCCACAGGGAGAAGTTTTGCATACTTGCCATGTGGGCATCGATGGGAAATCGTTTGGGTTGTTACAAGTAAGTGTTAAAGAAACACTCAATTCGAGAAAAGTTATCTTTATGATGCTTTTCCCGAAAAAAACGAAAGTTCCTCAAAGAAGAATAAGCCTAAGCTTAAGCCTATGCCTAAGCCTAAGCTTAAGTCTAAGCCTAAGCCTATATCAAAGCTTAAAACTAAGCCTATGCCTAAGACTAAACCTAAGACTAAGCGTAAGCCTAATGTTAAGACTAAGCAATGCCTAATGCTAAGCCTAAGCCTAAGCTTAAGCCTAAGCCTATGTCAAAGCTTCAAACTAAGCCTAAGCTTAAGTCTAAGCTTAAGCCTAAGCTTAAGCTTAAGCTTAGGCTTAAGCCTAAGCCTAATCCTAAGACTAAGTCTATGCCTAATACTAAGCTTAAGTTTAAGCCTAAGCTAATGCCTAATTTACGATCATTTTGAAATTTTTAGGTTGACAAAAACGAACTTGCTAAAGCCCTACCACCAACCATCAACATCCCTAATGGCACTATATCAAACTCTAAAACCTCTCCAAAATCCACCGCGTCCAATGACTCATCTTCACTTATCATAGCCACAGCTCCACCTAGGCCAGCTCCCAGAAAAGTCCATAATGTTCCTACTCCTACAGTTTCCCCTTTTCCCACTGAAGCACCAGGTCAAATAAGGCAGATCTCAAGCGAGCGCTCATTCAAGCCACCACCTCCACCACCGCCTTCAACTTCGCCACCTCTACCAGCACCAGCGTTACCGCCAAAACCAGCAGCACGGGTTCAACCTACACATAAAACAATGTCACAGGTTGAGAATTTTGTGAATCCACCATTGCCAAGAAGGACATTGAGCACAAATGCGGGTGAAGATTTTGCAAGGAGGAAGGAGTTATTGGCAGATCTTGCTAGGAATAGGACAAGTGATTTGGTGACAATGTCGGATACATCGGCAGAAAGGTAGGAATATAGTCAATTTTGGTTTAAAAAAGGGGTAAGATCGATTTTTGAGCTCAAAAAAGGGGTAAAATCGGTCAAAATTTTTTCAAAAATCGTTTTTTAGAGCTCAAAAATAGGCCAAGAGATTGATTTTATCTCCTAAAAAATGGGAATCGTCAATATTAGAGCTCAAAATGATTTTAAAAAAGCAATTTTTTAGCTCCCTCTCCACGGCCGAAACCATGCTGGACAATGTCTTACGAGAACTCCAACAAGACATCACCGACTTTTCATTCTCATCCGTCGACTCATCCATGGAAACTTCTGACAAGAAACCATTGCTATCCCCAACCGACATTAAATATAGGTCCAATGGGTATGACTAGTCATTTAAAATTTTTTCGAAATTTCAAATTTTTAGAAAAAACTCCGCTCTGATCGATTTGGACAGTGTTGTGCGGATTATGACACCAGAAGAGGCAGAAAGATGGGATAGGAGGAGTGATGCAGAACACAAAAGAGCGGATAGAAAGTTGGAGGCTGAACGGGGTGTGGAGATCAAAACGTTTCAAAAATTGGCCTCAAAAAATCTTGAACTTGAGCAAGAGGATTCGCTGGATTCTTCTACAGCTTCGATTCCAAGTAGCAGTGGGAATTTTAGGTACGGAACAAGTTAAGCATATGTTATAGGGTAGGGCAGGGCATACGGATCGGGAAAATTAGATAAAGTTACTCAGGGAAAATCCGTTATGTCCAAATGGTTAGGACTAGAGCCTCCCCCCCGTGAGTGGGGTAGGGATATTATGTTATCAATTTTTTCGGATTTTTAGATCCCCCCCCCCCAATGTTATCAAAAATGCACTAGCGTTATCAACTTTTTGTGAAGAGGGCTGACCTCCCACTTCCCCCCAACATGATAACATAATATCTGGATGGTCACGTAGGGCAGGGCAGTGAGTCGAATTTTTTAATTTTTGACCAATTTTTCAATTTCCGCCAAATCGAAAAAATCGCATTGGTGGTAAAAAAAGACTAAAAATGGCATTTGGCAACCACATTTTTTGGGGCAAAATTAACCATTTTGAAGATTTTTTGTTGTAAATATGCGAATTTAGCAACCAACTAGTCTTCAAAACCCCCGAATGGACCCCAGAAGCTCAAGAAGCGTATAAACTCCTCGTTCAATGTGGAGACCGTCTCAAGTCTACTTCTCCCATCCCAGAAAGCTTGATGACCAGGTCGATGACCCATAATTCAACATCGTCCCTACCCACAAGGAATACCCATTCCCTAGTTTCAACTTCTTCCACTGATACCGAGACTACGGTCATCTCGTCTCGGCCTAAACACGAGCCATCCGCACCGCCAAAATCTGCTTCGAGTACGATGGAAAAGGAAGATTGGCCTCCAAGATTGGACGAGTTGGATTATGTGAATGTTTCTGGGTCGAATGGGTCAGTAATAGAAGAAAGAAAGGATAAAGCTCCGCCACAAGTTCCACCAAAACCGAAATTGAGGTAAGAATAGCAATTTTTCCACGTATGTGGGTCTCGGAACTATTACACAATAGAGGGAGGGGTAGCAACCCACGTGAAAAATTTTTCTGGAAATAACTCCTCTAGGGGTAAAACATGCGGGGAATCTGAATTTGACATTTTCGAAGCGAAAAACGCTTCCCTGATCCAGAGAAGACTTAGTATGTATTAAAGCGAAAAGTCGCAAAAATGCGATTTTTGCCTAAAAGTGACTCCTTTTGAGATAAAGATGTGCGGGGAATCCGAATTTGATAAAATTCCTCGGACTCAAGAAAAGCTGTATATCAACGCGAAAATGCTGGCAGGCACGTAGCAAAGGGGGAGGCAATCCGGGCAATTGCCCCTCCCCCCGCTAGGAGGGGGAGGAAAAATTTTGAAAAAATCATAAGGATACCCCCTTATGTTTTTGTCCGAAACCACAGGTACCTGTGGATTTTGGACTTTGGGTCATTGCCCCCATCCCGTCAGGGCATAGTTGAATAGGGAGGGGGTCGTAAACCTCCTCGTGCGGCGCAGGGGTCTAAAGGAAATTTTTGCCTTTCGGCGCCCCCCCCCCTCCCCATTTGTCGGGGCCCTCGTGGCACAGGGTAGGGGGTCGTAATTACGACCCCCTATTCAAGTATTCGTCAGGGAATCCTGGCTACGTGCCTGGAGGGGCCATTTTCAGAAAAAAATTTTCGAGAAAATTTTCACGTGAGTGGATTTTTTTTATTGATTTTTTAAGGCAACCGATCCAAGCCACGGCCCAAAACAACTCATCTCCAACCGACGAATTTAGTTCTGGTGGTGGATTTGTCCCAACCGTTACCAGTACAACCCTGTTTTCCAATTATAAAAAAGACGAAATAGTGCGATTTTAGATTTTTCTTTTTTTCAATTTTTTGTAATCTCTTTTCTTTGAAATCTTCCTTCTCCCAAAATTTTATTCCTTTCATGGTATTTTTTCCATAATTTTTCTTGCCTAAAATCTGTTTTTTTGCAGCAATTTTTTCTCTTACGGTTAATTTATTTTTGTAAATGTCTAAAAGCAGGACGCAGCTTTTGTGAATTGTAACGCAGCTATTGGGCCAGTTCTTGCCTCAGACAGCAGCTGCGCACTGCGGCGCAGCTACTGCGTGGCCAATCAGCTGCTGCATGGACCAGCAGCAGCTGCGCCGCAGCGCGCAGCAGCTGTTTGGTCAACGCAACAGCGCTCTGCACGGACCAAACAGCTGCTGCGCGCTGCGGCGCAGCTGCTGTTTGGTCCACACAGCAGCTGATTGGCCACGCAGTAGCTGCGCCGCAGCGCGCAGCTGCTGTCTGAGGCAAGGACTGGCCCATAATACACGACGTATAATATTTTTCACAGAGAGATTTAAAAAAAGTGCCGGTTACATAGCAAAGTGCACAGTGGCATCAACTGCACGCATAAGGTCGAGGGTTCAATCCTGCGCGGAGCCATTTCGTTTTGCAGTGTCCAAAATCGATAAAAAATTTTGCCTAAGGGTGTTTTTAGCCCAAAAACACGAATTTGATGTTTTTATTACTCCAAAACCTCCGAAAAATGAATTTTTTTAAATTTTTACAAAACTCCAAATTTGCATAAAAATTTAAAAAATCGTATTTCCTGAGGTTTTGGAGTAATAAAAACATCAAATTCGTGTTTTTGGGCTAAAATTACCCATAGGCAAAATTTTTTATCGATTTTGGACACTGTAAAAAGAAATGGCTCCGCGCAGGATCGAACACTCGACCTTATGTATGCAGTTGGCGCCACTTGCACTTTGCCATGTAACCGGCACTTTTTTAAATCTCTCTGTGAAAAACGTTATACAAAAAATCCGAAAATGTGAAGGGCCAAGATGTGAAGGTCACAAGGGTCAAAATTTAAAAAAATTTCGCCAATCGACTCAGCTCACCGAGCGCTTCAAAATGAGTACTATAAATTTTTAAATTTTCAAGTAGCCTTGTTTTAAATTTTGATTTGAACGAGTTTATGTATTGAAACGAAAACTTTTTTGATTGCACTTCATTATAAGATAATAATTTTATTTGTGATAATGATAATTAATTTATCAAGATGTGTAATTAATGAATAAAGATTGATTCAACGTGTTCTCTTTTTTAAGCCAGCATTCATATAGGATAGACCGCCAAAAAGTTTCACACTTGTGCAGAAATTTGGAGCCTCAACCTAAAAAATATTCATTAGCTGGGCTAGCTTCATGACTTTGGTTCCCATCAGTGGCGACACCAGACTGTCGGAGCTGGGGGGGGGGTAGTTAATTTTTGAACTTTTTCCCCACTGTACTGGTCCTTTCTGTTCTATTAGATGACTTACCAATTCACAAATTGATGCCCCCGCTGCGGCATTTTTTACACAAGTACAAAATTTTTCATCACATTGCTCTCTTCCGAGTTGCTGATCATAACATTGGTCATGGACTTGGCAGCATTTTGCAAACGCAGCTAAATGATGGTGATGCACAAGTTACAACAAGTGTGACAATTCTTGTATTGTCACACTTGTTGCGAATTCGAATTTTGAAATTTTGATGAACATAAATTGTTCACAGTGAAAATGGTGGAAATTTGTCTCAGAGTGACAAAATTGTTACATTGAACACAATATCATTTTGCTCAAAATTCGCATATTTCTGCCGGTAACATGGAATTTCACTTTGTGTAACTTGTACATCCCTAATGGTGAAGTAATAGAGCTAGTTGCTGCACCTGGGACTCCCACCATGCGGACGAATTTTGGATGATATGGTTCTTTTTACGATCCACCTCTTTTTCCGAAATCTTACTTCTCTTTTGTCGGCAGTCATTGTTGATAGCAGCCTCACTCAAATTCTCTTGAAATTTATCAGTACCACAATGCCATTCTTGCGCTTTGTTAGAAGAAATAAAAACTATCAAAATAACAATAAAATTGATCTGCTGACCCACTGACATGATAGGAAGACAAGATCTGCGGATTAGGTCAAGTTCATTTCAGTGTTAAGAATTTGAAATCGGATGAAGAAATTTTGCGGATCCGGTTGAATTAGGAGGCACAAATAAAGCTTTAAAAATATTTTTATTTAAAAAATTTAAACAGTATCAAATTAGAGATGCACAAGTTATGTTTGTTTCCACAAAAACAGGCTAAAATGCTATAAAATGATAGCCAAACCTATATCAAACAAATAATTGAAAAGGGTGCTCAAATAAAACATTTCAAAAGCTGGCTAAAAAAATAATTGTTTCCTTTGAATTTTCAACGAACGTTGAAGATTGTTGATTTTGTAGAATGTACACTCCTCCACAAAAAGATAACTGCAGTCGATTTTTCGCAGGAGTTTTTGGCAAGCACGTAGCGAGAAATCGGATGTAGGGAAATCAGATCGCGTTTCCTCACTAGCACATTCCTTGTAGCCAAGTCTCGGTGAATGATGTGTCTAGAGACAAGATATTCTATGGCTGATGCAATTTGGTAGCAGTATAGTATAAGTACTTGGGGCTCAAGATATCTTGATGCTTTTTTAGATAATTTTCCAGGGATCCAAGTCTTCTCGACGCGATTTTAACTCGAGTCAAAAACGAAGGAATGTTCCATCTGAATCAGAACCAACTACTTCTAGAGCTCGTCAAAATTCTCCTCCTATTTCTATGTCGGCTGAAGCCTCATCAACTTTTTTATTCAGCACTTTAGCTGAAAACCACAACAAGTAGATCAAAAGTGAGCATTTTTATCATTATTCAAATTCAAAAATACGAATATAATGCAAAGATTTAAGCCTAGGTATTTATCGAAACGAAAACTTGTCTGAGATCAATATACAATTATAAAGCGCAGATTACAGGCTTTCCAACGGTACCTTGACCAAGTCATAAAACATTTTGGGTGCTCAAAGTCGGGTGCGCAAGTGTCGTTGCGCATATATGAGGGCGCAAAAGTCCCCCATCCCTTGTTGGCAGTCATTGTTGATAGATAGAAGAAATAAAAACTATCAAAATAACAATAAAATTGATCTGCTGACCCACTGACATGATAGGAAAACAAGATCAGCAGATTAGGTCAAATTCATATCAATGTTAAGAATTTGAAATCGGTTGAAGAAAATTTTATTTTTTTGAATAAAATTTTGCAGACCCGGCTAAATTAGGAGGTACAAATAAAGCTTTAATAATATTTAATTTTAAACAAATGTAAAGGATCAGTCCATTCGGAAAAAAGCCCTATATAAAAATAATATATTCGGAAAGATCATGGAAAATGGAGCATTTTTCGTTTTTATGACAACCTCTGAATCGTTGTAGTTTTCGAGATAATTGCGTTTGAAACTTGAATTTGGGTTTGTGTTTTCGTTGTAATACACAAACTTTTTTGAATTTTTTACACTTAAATCGTCAAATTCCGATGTGAATATCTTTACTATTGTAAATTATGAATTGTTAACGTATAAAAAATATTCGATTTTCATTTTTTGAGCAAAAAAGTCAATTTTTGTGCAAAAAATCTGAAAAAGTTTATGTTTTCGTTGTAATAAACAAACTTTTTCAAATTTTTTGCAATAAATTTGACTTTTTTGTTAAAAAAAAGGAAAAATAAATATTTTTTAAACTTATATTAACAATTCATAATATAAATAGTAAAGATATTTAAATCGAAATTTGATGATTTTAGTGCAAAAAATTCAAAAATATTTGTATATTACAGCGAAAACATGAACCTAAAATTAACTTTCAAACGCAATTATCTCGAAAACTATAACGATTCAGAGGTTGTCGTAAAAAAGAAAAATGCTCCATTTTCATGATCTTTCCGCATATATTATTTTGATATAGGGCTTTTTCCGAGTGGACTGGTTCTTTAAGTACTATTACTAGAGATGTACAAATTACAAAAAGTGACAATCCTTGTCACCGACCAAAAATATGCGAATTTTTAGCACGAACATAAATTATTCATCGTGACAGGAGACAAATTTGTCGCCATTGTCACTAAGAATGTTCGTGCTCAAAATTCACATATATCTGACGGGTAACAAAGATCATCACTTTTTGAGGCTTGTGCATCACCACAATTTATACACTCCCACTTTTTAGAAAATCATATCCGTGATCCGGTATTACAGATAAGTAACTGTCATTCGATTCACTCCTTGAATGTTTTGGTGGACGAGTATATTGATTGTCGATAGATTTTTTTCGCAAATTTTCTATACCCATGCTTGATCGCTTTTCTTCATTGATTTTTGGAATTTTATCAGATCCAGATTTTTCAAGTTTTTCGTAGAAACTTGTTGATTCTTTACCAAAATAGCCATCTTCATCGACAATAGTTTCAGCAACACAAACATTTTTTTGAGTCGTGACATATTTATGGGGATCTTCTTTATACGCTTCAAACTGCTCTCTTAGCACTTTAAATTTATGTCTAGTGATCGGATTTGGCGCCCAGCATAAGAGTAAAGTTTGATAAAGTTCTAAACTGCAGTTCACTGGCCGAGTCAGCCGGTTGCCATTTTTCAAATAGCTATATAGCGAAGCAAGGACATTGGGTCCATCTAAGCGGACTCCTTCATACGGGATTCTAGCAAAAGTCAAAATTTCCCAGCACGTGACCCCAAATGACCATACATCAGTGGCTTCGGAATATAGTGCCTTGTCTCTTGGCTGGCCTAGCAGTTCCATAGCTACCCACCGATAGGGCATTTTCGAAGGCAAAATTAAGTTCTGATGGAGAACAGCAGACAAGCCAAAATCTGTGACTTCGACATGTTCGCGTTTCTTCACTAGCACATTCCTTGTAGCCAAGTCTCGGTGAATGATGTGTCTAGAGACAAGATATTCCATGGCTGATGCAATTTGATAGCAGTATAGTAGAAGTTCTTTAGGTTCAAGAGAATCATGATCCTTCTTAAGATAAGTTTCGAGGGATCCAAGTGGTCGGAGTGGAGCCACAATTGTAATTCCCTCAGCTAAACAAATTCCAAACAACTTTGTCAAATGTGAATGGTCAAGTTGAGCCATGATCCCAGCTTCTTTGATCAACTCTTGCTCTTCAACTCCTTTAAGAATCTTGACGGCAACGGGAATTCTTTTGCCGTTGTTTAGGTATTTTCCAGAAAAGACATTGCCAAATTCACCACCACCTATCTTCTTTTTACCAATGTCAAGTTCATTAGCTTTGATGAGCACCAATTGGTTCATGTTTGCTTGCTTCTCAGCTATAAATATCTTCAATTTTATCTTAAGCTTAGTTAAGCGATGGCATTGAAGGATTAAGAGTAAAGTTGACAATGCCAAGAAAATAAAGAGGATAATAATAGCAAGCTTGTAAAAAACCAATGAGACATTCTGATCGGCCATTGCAGAGGTCGATTTGTTTGAAATTATTATGGAACTATGATTATTTTGACATTTTGCACGACACTCTTCAACTTCACTACATTGTTCATCATTGGTACAACGAGAAATTTGTATGCCATCTCTACCTTTACATGTGTAAACTTCATCAACTTTTTCATCTCTAAAATAGATATGATCTATAAATTTTCACATCAGAAAGTAATATTTTTGATGGTATGTAAACTTTTTCCTAAACTTTTTTCCTACAATTCCTGTATAAAAATAGGTTTTGTAAACCTAGCCCAAGCCCAATCCCATGCTTAAACCCAATCATAGGCTTATTCCTAACTCCAAGCCTAGGCCTAAACGAAGCCTAATCCTAAGCCCAATCCTAGGCCTAAGCCCAAGCCTAGGCCAAAGCATAATCCTAAGCCTAACATCAAGCCTAGGCCTAATCCCAAGCCAAGGCCTAAGCTAACAAGGGACGTCAGGGAACTGTCATACTCAAAAATTTTTCAAACCCGGCTAACTTTGTAGAGCATACCCATTTGCCATTTAAAAGTGATCGAATTTTTACCGGACAAGCTCTTGGCTTTGAGCTATGAGGCTCCAAAGTTTCAAAAATTTTTATACGGATTATGCATAAGTATTTTGAAATACAATTAATTTTATGTGAACATGGCTTAGTGCAAGTGCTTTAGCCTATCTCTACAAAGTTAGTCGGGTTTGAAAAATTTTTGAGTATGACAGTTCCGTGACGTCCCTTATAAGCCTAATCCGAAGCCTAAACCCAATCCTATGATTAGCCTAAGCCTAGAACAAAGTCTAATCCGAAGCCTAACTCCTAGGCCTAAGCTAAGGATGGTCCCAAGCCTAACCCTAATCCTAACCCAAAGCCTAACCCAAAGCCTAAGACTAATGCCTAAGCTAAGCCTAATCCGAAGCCCAACTCTAGGCCTAAGCCTAGAAACTAGCCTAATACCTACCCCACCCGTCTTTAGCATGTATCATCCGGTGATCGATCATAAATTATATTAGTCTATTTAATACTTGCAAAAAACACATCCATCTTGCTTATAATCCTTCTTTCTATGTTTATTTTCCACTTCACATGGCGTCTGATCAACTAGCTCACAATTTGCCTCACACTCATCGACTTGGACACAACGAGTGCCCGTTGGACAGGGCGTTTCAACAAATTTATATGCTAAATTCTCTTCTACACATGATGAGATTTTATAGGGACCTCTCTGGCAAGTATTGCATCCAATAGGCTTAAATGGATGTTGTTCGGTTTCATTGGAGTTTGGCTCAATTTTTAAGAAACATCCATATTTTATTGGCTCACATTTAACTTCACATCCAGTTTGTATACACACATTACCAGATGCACATTGCTCGGTTTTATGTACAGTATCATTCGTGGTGCATGTGCCAAATTTTCGAGTGATTGATCTCCTTCCTTTGCAAAATTTACATCCTTCAACAATAGCAGGAGCGAGTATAAAGACGTTGCTGTATTTTCTTAATAGACCTTTGTTGCTTAACATGCATCTGGAATTTGAATCCGGCGCTTGTTCGACACTGCATATAGAAGGTGCCAATCTGCATGAAGAATTACAACCGCGGTTATTCAATGGTTGCACACAAATTTCATTAGGTGGACAATCAACTTGTTTGAAAGAGCCTGATTCGCATCGCTGTATATTAGTAGATATACAACCACTACTTCCACAAAGTGTACATCCATCAGAAACTTCACTTGTTAGATCTAAACTATTAGAGTGGAGCATAGTGATGAAAGGGTCGACAGAAAGGGCGTAGCTGGATTTTTCAAAATCTGCATTTTAAAGTTTTTAAAAATGAAGCATACGTATTCGAATAGCCCATATATGAGTTTGAACTTAATTTTTGCCGAAAAAAATTTTTGGCCTCACCCCTTGGGTGTAGGGTCAAAAAACACTAAAAACGACTGCGGAGGGATCTACATGTCGAAGACCAAAAGTTTTTAGCTTTTTCAGAAATTGGCCTCAAAGTTTTGCTAATCTCAAAAAACCCAAAAAATCGATTTTTTGAGATTAGCCAAAACTTTGAGGCCAATTTTCGAGAAAACTAAAAACTTTTGGCTCTCGAATTGTAGATGTCCCCATACTAAATTTTCTAAGGAATCTTTTGCGTGCAAAATTAGCGGGTAAAAAAAATTAAAACTTGTAGTTTAAGGATCTATTAAACTTTTAGCATATCAATCAATTCTCAAAAACGAGGTTGAGCCAAAGATTTAAATGTAGCTAAGTATTGAAATGAAAACATAGTCAAGATTTATATACCAAAATGAAGCGCAGAATCCCAGCTTTCCAACGAGATATAGATCGATTCTCAAAAAATTGTCTATAAAAAGTTATCCTAATTTAAGTGAAAAGATGTAAAATTCGCATATATGAAACTTCGGAATCAGTTTTACCTATCTCAGAGCACTTTTTTCTACAAATTTTGCCCCATCCTGATCAGTATTGTCGAAAATACAAAAAGTGACCAAAACCGGATTCAGTCTTTCGAGTGTTAAAAAAAGCATTTTTCAAAAAAAGTTTTTTGTCTGTGGCGAATTTTTAGTGCAAGGATTTCAACGAATTTTACGTCTAGCGACATTTTTGGTCGCCATGATGGGCGCGGCGACAAAATTTTTTTCCACTCTCATCCCCTGAAATTGGATCATAGATACGCTAATAGAGCACACATGAAAAGGGGGTAGATTTTGGAAACTTTGGGGAACCTATTTTTAGCGACTTTTATGATGAGAGATAAGACATTCGATTTCGGTGACCTTTTTTGTTGATGCGCTCCGTGTATTGAAATTTTTTTCAGTAGTAGGAAAGAAGGTATGCTAAATACGATCCAATCAGTCTTTTTAAGCGAACTCATGTTTTCGTGTCAATATCGAGACTTTGTCAAAAAAGTAGTTTTCTAAGATATACATTTTTGTTTAAATCAGCAAATCTGACTTCAAAAATCAGATTTGAGAAGCAAAAATAAGCAAAATTTTAATTTTCCATTATATTTCTTATAAATTTGATAAAATTTCGCATCTCAACAATCAGATTTAACACTAAAATGTTTCGCTATAGAAGTCGATTTTTGACAAAGTTTCCGACCCTCCTAGGGTTTTTCAAGGCGCTGAATAAGAATCCGCCGCTATTTTTTGCCCTAGACCTTGGGAATACGGTCAAAATTGGCTTACAAAGAAAAGACAGTTTTTGCGGTTATCCCACTCGTAAGAGTGCCTTCCAGTTGTCAAATTCAAAAAATTCCTTCGGATTCTTGTTCAGCGCCTAGAAAAACTCTAGGAAACTTTGTCAAAAGTCGACTCCTATAGCGAAATATCAACATTTTAAAATAATACTGTTCTTAAAAAACTGACTTTTTTGAAAAAGTCTCGATATTGGCACGAAAACATGAGTTAAACTCAAAAAGACTGATTGGATCGTATTCAGCATACCTTCTTGCCGACTACTTAAAACAAATTTATCGAAAACGAGTGAAAAATTTTAGATTATTTTATGGACCTACACTACTTATGCAACAACCCAATATTTAAGGAAAATTAGCGTCGGAAGCGCTAATTTTTTGTTATTGAAAATGGCTTGTTTTTAATTGCTCAGTTATTACAAGTTTTGAAACAAATATATAAATTTAGACAATTGTTAGTAAAAAATTGAAAAAAAGAAAATTCAGGCCGGCCTAAAAAAATATCCGCCTGGACTAGCCTGACAAAAATTGAGCGGCCTGAGGGCAGGCCAGGCCGGTTGTGGACGGCCTGGCCTAGTCTAGGCTTGTCCTCGGCTCTGAACACCTCTAGTTGGCACGCCCTGTACATCCTTTACCTCGACTCCAGCCATTACCAGTCGCACATTTGCTATATACGATAATGAATACTTCGTTAAGGCTCAAAATAAATAAGAAAGAAAAATATTCACAAATTTTCATCACACAACAAATTTACAATGAAGACAAGAATTACACTTTGGAAATCATTGCATTGTTTTATCTCAATACTGATCGAATTTTGTTCCTTTTACTCGTCGACAAACTTATGGGAAATTAAAGTATAGATATGATCAATGAGTCTTCTTTTTTGCCATCATGAATCGATTAGATGTTTTTGAAAATACTAACTTCCTTATTCGCCCGATTTTGGCATCAGCAATAAAAACTGCAGCCTTTAATGCAAAGGCATTAACTTTTATGTAAAAGTTAATGCAAAAGCATTAACTTTTATGTAAAAATAGCCTGAAATAAAATTTTATGGACCAGGACCTACTTATAAACCCGTTCAAGTATTATAGTATCGGGGGCCGAGCACAACCGGCCTGGCCTGCCCTCAGGCCGCTCAATTTTTGTCAGGCCAGTACAGGCGGATATTTTTTTAGGCCGGCCTGAATTTTCTTTTTTTCAATTTTTTACTAACAATTGTCTAAATTTATATATTTGTTTCAAAACTTGTAATAACTGAGCAATTAAAAACAAGCCATTTTCAATAACAAAAAATTAGCGCTTCCGACGCTAATTTTCCTTAAATATTGGGTCGTTGCATAAGTAGTGTAGGTCCATAAAATACATCTAAAATTTTTGGTAGCAGTATAGTATAAGTACTTGGGGCTCAAGATATCTTGCTGCTTTTTTAGATAATTTTTCAGGGATCCAAGTCTTCTCGACGCGATTTTAACTCGAGTCAAAAACGAAGGAATGTTCCATCTGAATCAGAACCAACTACTTCTAGAGCTCGTCAAAATTCTCCTCCTATTTCTATGTCGGCTGAAGCCTCATCAACTTTTTTATTCAGCACTTTAGCTGAAAACCACAACAAGTAGATCAAAAGTGAGCATTTTTATCATTATTCAAATTCAAAAATACGAATATAATGCAAAGATTTAAGCCTAGGTATTTATCGAAACGAAAACTTGTCTGAGATCAATATACAATTATAAAGCGCAGATTAGCATTTTTAGGAGAGAGCATTTTTTGCTTCGAACAGGACGGTCGATCTTTTATTTCCTGTCTCTAGATTTTATTTTCTTTCTGTTGTAATATCTCTCGATCCAAATGGCCACGTCATCATCCACTTATGCATTTGAAACTCAAGCTTATTTAAATGGCGCAAGCAAAGATCAGCTTAAGGCTGAGATTATTCGTGCATATTCGGAAATCAAAAAAATGCAAATTCTTCTTTATGAACTACCTGACCTCAAACTAACCAACTTAAAGATTGATTCAACAAACAAGAAGATCGATGATCTTGCAAGGACCTTTCATGGGCTTTCCACGTTGGAACTGGGGGATTCATTGAAAGGACTAAACGATAAACTCGAGAATCTTTCTACCAAAATTCCCGAGTCTTTGGATGACTCTCTGAAAAACATCAACTCTAAAATGGATACTATGCTAGAACCCGATGATACCAGCTCTACTTCTAACACCTGGGCTGAGGTAGTCAAAAAGAATCGAACTACACCACCATCTTTATTACTCCAACAAGCCATTCTAGATGCAAATGACAAACCCAACCGTGAACGTAACGCCTTGGTTAAACTTCCATCTGACAAACCAGTTGACCGTGAAACTTTTGTAAATGACCTCCTTGAAGAAACCAAACTTAAAGCTGATACAACCGAGTTTTTTTGGCTCGGCAAAAAAGATGCACCAACAGCACTGCGGGTAAAGACAACTTCCAAGGAAGATGCACTAAAGGTAATAAAATCAATCTTAAAGCTCCGAAACCGTGCCAACAATCCATATCTCAACATAACTGCTCGTCCCGACTACAACAAAACGGAGCTCCAACTGTTCCAAGACCTTTGGGCCCAAGCAATCGAGCTCAACAACAAAAACAAATCATTCGATTGGACAGTAAGAAATCTTCGACTAATGCAAAACCCAAGCCCATCCGCATGGACCCCAAAACCAACAAAGTCCAAGAAACAGGTAAGTTAAATTGTTGTCTAGTAAATTGTAGGTCTATAAACAAAAAAATCAATGATTTAAGTTTTATTTCTGTTAATCACAACATAGACATATTTTTCTTAACCGAAACCTGGTTAAATTCTGATGTCCCTAATAATTTTATAAATTTTCATAATAATTATCAAGTTTTTCGTTTCGATCGTGACTCCCGGGGCGGTGGCGTTGCTATATTAATAAAAAATAATCTCACATGTCATCAAGTTCATTTTCATAATCCTCATCATCTTGAAATAGTTTGTTTAGATTTAATTTACAAATCCTTTAAACATCGTCTTACTGTAGTCTATAAACCTCATCATGATCTGCCTTTTGAAAATTATGCTAATATTTTTTCTGAACTAACTTCAAACATCTCTTTTCCTGTTCTTCTCTGCGGCGATTTAAACTGTGCACATATAAATTGGTCTAGCTTGGTTGCAAACGATAAACATTGTACTAGCATTTTAGATTTTTCTAACACGGCCGGCTTCGATCAGCTGGTTCGCATTCCAACAAGAGAAAAAAACACGCTTGATGTCATCTTTTCTTCCGATAAATCTTTAGTCAACAATATTGTATCATTAAACCCAATAAGTGACCATGCCATTTCCCACTTCACATGACGTCGGATCAACTGACTCACAATTTGCCTCGCATTCATCGACTTGGACACAACGAGTGCCCACTGGGCAGGGCGTTTCAACAAATTTATATGCTGAATTCTCTTCTGAACATGATAAGATTTTATAGCCATCTCTATGGCAAGTATTGCATCCATAAGGCTGAGGAAATTGTTCGGTTTCATTGGAGTTTGGCTCGTTTATTGAGAAACATCCCTGTGTTATTGGCATACATTTAACTTCACATCCAGTTTCTATACACACATTACCATATGGACATTGCTCGATTTTATTTACAGTATCATTCGTAGTGCATGTGCCAAAATTTCGAGTGATTGCATTCCTTCCTTTGCAAAATTGACATCCTTCATCAATAAAGGTGCTGTATATAAGGGCTTTGTTGTACTTTCTTAATAGACCAGTGTTGTTTAACATGCATTTGGAAATTGAATCCGGCGCTTGTTCGACACTGCACATAGAAGGTGCCAATCTGCATGAAGCATTACATTCATTTGATATCACACAAATTTCATTAAGCGGACACTCAGCTTCTATCAAAGAACCTGATTCGCATCGTTTTAGAATAGTATCTATACAACCACTGACTCCACAGAATGTACATCCATCAGAAACTTCAGTTGGTTCATCTAAACTATTAGAGTGGAGCATAGTGATGAGAGGGTCGACTGCAAGGGCGTAGCATGGTTTTTCAAAATCTGCATTTTAAAGTTTTTAAAAATGAAATATACGTATTCGAATCGTTTACAGTCAAGGTTTCCTAGTGTCAAGGTTTCCCAACAAGGTCAAGGTTTCCTAACAGTGTTAAGGCCTTAGGCATAGGCTTAGACCTTAGGCTTAGGCCTCAGGCTTAGGCCTCAGGCTTAGGCCTTAGGCCCTTGTCACTGACGGGAAATTTTGATCCTCGGAAACCTTGACATATTTGGGAAACCTTGGCTGGGAATAAAAATTGTCAGAATTTTCCCATTTTTTCCAAACAAAAATTCTCATTTTCTGACCATTTTCGATTAAAAAAAAGCATTTTTCAAAAAAAGTTTTTTATCTGCAGCGAATTTTTTGGTTTTTAGTACAAGGATTTCAACGAATTTTACGTCTAGAGACATTTTTGGTCGCCATGATGGGCGCGGCGACAAAAATTTTTTCCACTCTCACCCCCTCCTGAAATTGGATCATGGATACGCTAATCGAGCACGCATGAAAAGGGGGTAGATTTTGGAAACTTTGGAGAGCCTATTTTTAGTTTTTGCGGTTATTCTACTTGTAAGGGTGCCTTCCAGTGATCAAATTCAAAAAATTCCTTCGAATTCGTGTTCCCCATGCCGAAAAACTCTAGGCTTATTTCTAGAAAATCGATTTTTCTGTTGCACTGGTCTTTTAAGAAACAATTAGCGTCGAATGCTAATTTTTTCTTATTGAAAAGGGCTTGTTTTTAAGCTAAAATTGCTCAGTTATTACAAGTTTTGGAAAAAGTATATAAATTTAGACAATTTTTGGTAAAAAATTGGGTAGGATTGTCCTCGGCCCTGCTAGTGTAGGATTGTCCTCGGCCCTGCACACCTCTAGTTGGCACGCCCTGTACATCCTTTACCTCGATTATCATTAAACACACATTTACTATAAACGATAATGAATACTTCGTTAAGGATCAAAATAAATAAGAAAGAAGAATATTCACAAATTTTCATCACACAACAAATTTACAGTGAAAACAAGAATTACACTTTGGAAATCATTGCATTTTTTATCTCAATACTGATCGAACTTTGTTTCTTTGACTCGTCGGCAAACTTATTGAAAATTAAAGTATAGATATGATCAATGAGGCTTCTTGTTCGCCGAAAATCGATTAGATGTATTTGAACATACTAACTTCCTCAGTCGTCCGATATCATGGATTTTGGCATCAGCAATAAAAACTACAGTCTTAGCAAAAGCATTAACTTTTATGTAAAAATAGCCTGAAATAAAATTTTATGTACCAGGACCTATTTATAAACTCGTTCAAGTATTTTTATAGTACCGGGGCCGAGTGTTAATGCGCTCGTCGTTTCTCCGAGAATGACTCCGAGCGGCACTCCCGAGCAGGGTTGGGATTTCCCCGGATTTATCCAGGTTTCCCCAGGGGAATTCTGGCGAAATCTTTTTTTGGCCGGGGAATCTTTTTCCTCCGGAATTACTTAATTTTAAAATTTTCCCTCCCTCAAACTTGCCTCGGTGGTCCAGAGGCTTCGTGGCCACAAAGTCGCGGGTTCGAATCCCGCTTGGAGCCAATTTGTTTTTAAATTTAGAACGAAATTAGCCTCAAGCGGGATTCGAACCCGCGACTTTGTGGCCACGAAGCCTCTGCTTTGACTCTGCACCACCGAGGCAAGTTTAAGGGAGGGAAAATGTTAAAATTAAGTAATTCCGGGGAAAAATTTCCTCGGCCAAAAAAAGATTTCCCCAGAATTCCTCCGGGGAAATCTGGATAATCCGGATTTATCCAATTTCCCTGGGACCGGATAAATCCGGATAATTCTATTTCCCAACCCTGCTCCCGAGCATCTCCCGTTACTCTAGAGTAAAATAATAAAGGGCAAAAAGTGAAAAAAATTTTTGTCTTCGATTTCTCTACAACTTTTGCTTTGAGTCGAGGGTTTAAATCAACGTTCCCGAGATCGTATAGATAAACTCACAGACATTACACATTGAATGTAGTAGGAATAAAAATCAGAAATATAAAAAATCTATTCATGTGTCCGTACGTGAGTGAGTGAGTCACCACGAGATCTCAAGAATGGTAAATCGGAATGACATGCGTTCTTTTTTAAAAGTTAGTAGGTAATAGTTGTGCAGGAAATTTAAAAAAATTGGGGTACCCCTAATTAAAAGTTAGGGAGTTACCCCGTAAAAATTGAAAAAATATGCGAATTTCAAAAATGTCTCCGAACCGGCTAGAAAAAAGGCTATGGACAACAATTTCTGATCATTTTGGAACAATTTTGAAAAACTTTATTTTTGGGTCCAGCTTCAGCACCCAAACTCAGCGCCAAAACTTAAAAGTTTTTCCTACTACATTAACAACCAAGAATGTGATTTCAATACAAGATTTGCAAAAATTAGCTAAAAAATTGAAAGTTTTAGAATTATTAATTAAATTTTCGTCAAAAATCGACCCCTTGGGGGCTATAGGGAAAATCAAAAGTTGCTCACGTGGAAAAAATTTCTTCACTTTTGTGAGTAAATCATATATGAGACGCTTGCCACTTCACTAGGAGTGATAACTTTTTCTCGTACGTGAGAATGTCTTATACGGGGTGGCGCAAAAAGTGCACTTTTTGCTTTTTGGGATCCGGTAATTTATTTTTCTAAAAATGGCCCCTATAGGGGTAATTTTATGCGGGGAACCGATTGCGCACATTCCCGAACCATGAAAACGCTTTCCTGACCCTGATTTAGCGAAAAATTTGGTTTTTGAAGAGAAAAGTGTCTTTTTTCTTATTTATTGCGAAATGAACAAAGACACTTTTCGCTTCAAAAACCCAATTTTTTTCCTGAATCAGGGTCAGGGAAGCGCTTTCAGGGTTCGGAAATGCGCGCAATCAATTCCCTGCATAAAATTACCCTATAGGTTTCATTTTTAGAAATATAAATTTCTGGATCCCAAAAAGCAAAAAAATGCACTCTTTTGCGCCACTGTATAATTGTATTAAATTTGATTTAAACGAGTTTATGTATTGAAACGAACACTTTTTTGATTACACTTCATTATAAGATAATACTTTTATTTGAGATAATGATAATTAATTCATCGAGATGTGTAATAAACGAATAAAGATTGATTCAACGTGTTCTCTTTTTTAAGCCAGCATTCATATAGGATAGATCGCCAAAAAGTTTCATACTAGTGCAGAAATTTGGTGCATCAACCTAAAAAATGCGGGGAGCACGAATTTGATGTTCGTTGTAATATACAAACTTTTTGAATGTTTGTGGAAAAATCGATTTTCGCATCGATTTTTTAAATTGCATAACATGAACATCGTATCAATCGGTTGAAGAAAGTTTTGCTTTATTGAATAAATTTTGCGGATCCGATGAATTAGGAGTACAAACGAAGATTAAATAATATTTTTATTTAAACAAATTTAAAGAATCAGTCCACTCGGAAAAAAGCCCTATATAAAAATAATATATTCGGAAAGATCATGAAAAATGGAGCATTTTTCGTTTTTATGACAATCTCTGAACCGTTGTAGTTTTTGAGATAATTGCGTTTGAAATTTGAATTTGGATTTGTGTTTTCGTTGTAATACACAAAGTTTTTTGAATTTTTCGCACTTAAATCGTCAAATTCCAATGTAAATATATTTACTATTACAACGAAAACAAGAACCCAAATTAAACGCAATTATCTCGAAAAGGATTCAGAGGTTGTCGTAAAAACGAAAAATGCTCCATTTTTCATGATCTTTCCGAATATATTATTTTTATATAGGGCTTTTTCAGAGTGGACTGGTCCTTTAGGTACCATTACTAGTTATGTACAAGTTACTAGAGATGTACAAGTTACAAAAAGAGACAATTATTATCAGCGACCATTAATATGCGAATTTTGAGCACGAACATAAATCGTTCATCGTGACAGGAGACAAATTTGTCGCTATTGTCACTAATAATGTCCGTGCTCAAAATTCACATATATCTGGCGGGTAACAAAGGTCGTAACTTTTTGAAACTTATGCTGCATCCCCACAATTTACACACTTTTTACAAAATCATATCCGTGATCAGATATTACAGATAAGTAACTGCCATTCGATTCACTCCTTGAATGTTTTGGCGGACGAGTATATTGATTGTCGATAGATTTATTTTGCACATTTTCTCTACCCATGCTTGATTGCTTTTCTTCATTGATTTTTGGAATTTCATCAGATCCAGATTTTTCAAGCTTTTCGTATAATGCTTTACCAAAATAGCCATCTTCATCGATAATAGTTTCAACAACACAAACATTTTTTTGAGTGGTCACATATTTATGGGGATCTTCTTTATACGCTTCAAATTGTTCTCTTAGCACTTTAAATTTATGTCTAGTGATCGGATTTGGCGCCCAGCATAATAGTAGAGTTTGATAAAGTTCTAAACTGCAGTTCACTGGCCGAATCAACCGGCTGCCATTTTTCAAATAGATATGTAGCGAAGCAAGGACATTGGGTCCATCTAGGCGGACTCCTTCATACGGAATTCTAGCAAAAGTCAAAATTTCCCAGCACGTGATCCCAAATGACCATACATCAGTGGCTTCGGAGTATAGAGCCTTGTCTCTTGGCTGGCCTAGCAGTTCCATGGCTACCCACCGATAGGGCATTTTCGAAGGCAAAATTAAGTTCTGATGGAGAACAGCAGACAAGCCAAAATCTGTGACTTCGATATGGTCGCGTTTTTTTACTAGCACATTCCTTGAAGCCAAGTCTCGGTGAATGATGTGTCTAGAGACAAGATATTCCATAGCTGATGCAATTTGGTGGCAGTATAGTAGAAGTTCTTTAGGTTCAAGAGAATCATGATTCTTCTTAAGGTAAGTTTCGAGGGATCCAAGTGGTCGGAGTGGAGCCACAATTTTGATTTCCTCAGCTAGACAAATTCCAAAGAGCTTTGTCAAATGTGGGTGGTCAAGTTGAGCCATGATCCCAGCTTCTTTGATCAACTCTTGCTCTTCAACTCCTTTAAGAATCTTGACGGCAACGGGAATTTTTTTGCCGTTGTTTAGGTATTTTCCAGAAAAGACATTGCCAAATTCACCACCACCTACTTTCTTTTTACTAATGTCAAGTTCATTAGCTTTGATGAGCACCAATTGGTTCATGTTTGCTTGCTTCTCGGCCATAAAAATCTTGAACTTTTTCTTAAGCTTAGTTAAGCGATGATGTTGAAGGATTAAGAGTAAAGTTAGCAATGTCAAGAAAATAAAGTTGATAATAATAGCAAACTTGTAAAAAGGCAATGAGACATTCTGATCGGCCGTTGCAGAGATCGATTTGTTTGAAATTATTAATGAACTATGATTATTTTGACATTTTGCTCGGCACTCTTCAACTTCACTACATTGTTCATCATTCGTACAACGAGAAATCTGTATGCCTTCTCTACCTTTACATGTGTAAACTTCATCAACTACTTCATCTCTAAATAGATATGATCTGTAAATTTTCACATCAGAAGGTATTATTTTTGATGTTCTGTAAACTTTTTCCTACAATTCCTATACAAAAATAGGTTTTGTAAATCTAAGCAAAAGCCTAATCCTAGTATAAGCCTAAGCTAGGGATAGCCAGTATACGATAAAAAACGTCCATGACTTTTTCTTTGTTATAGCGTACATCCATCTTTTTTGAGTTATTAGTTGGAAATTGTAGATTTATATCTGGGGAATTAGAATCTGCACAAATTTGATGGCGGAAACAAAAACTTATAGGTTTTTGGACTACCTTTTTAGGTATATATCAAAATTACAGTTTTTTTAAAAATCTCAAATTTTCGATTTATTTTAGATTTTTAAATGCGGTTTTTTGCTATTATATAATTAACCTCATGGTATTTAATAATTTTCTGGAACTTTTTAAACCAATTTTGTCTAATTTATTATCAATTTTGTAAATATTCTAAAATTGCCCATGATGAGTTTTTTTAGAACAAGCTCTATATTATCAATGGATGAAGCTGCCGTTTCTTGCCTTTTGCTACATTTAATAGGGTAAATATTGCTCTTTAAAATTAACTAAGACTTGACTTTCAAAAACCTCCCCCCATCTCCCCCCGACAACATCTTTATAAAAATAGTGTTATAGATTTTTTTCACAATGAAAAAAAGTTAAGTTCTTATTCTTTTAAAAAGATCTTTAAAATAGGCTGCATGGCTCATTGGTTTTGCTCTCGCTTTCTATGCAGAAGGCTCAGGTTCGACTTCCACTTGAAGCAATTTGTTTTTGCGTGATTCATTTTTTGATAAAAATTAATTTTTCGAAATTTTTTATAAAAATGATTTTTTATAAAAAAATCTTGTTATAAACACTTGTTATGTTTTTTCAATTCCATTTTATATAAAAATATTTTTGATAATAATTTTAAAAAATATCGTTTTCAAAAAATTTCGCGTGACATAAAAAATAAGCAGACAATGAAAAATTATTGACTTTTTCAAAGAAATCATATTTTTTAAACATAAAAATTGTGATTTTTGGCTATTTTTTACTATTAGAAAGTGATTTTGTTCATAAAAACATAATTTTGATATAAGAATGCCCAATTATTGTGCTTGAAATATACGTGAAAAATATAAAATTAAGCAAAATCTTTTTTTTTCTTCAAGCAAACCAATTTTTTAATCATCAAAATCGTGTTTTTTGACTATTTTTTACCCATATAAGGCATTTTCGGCTTAAAAAATGTCTNTCATCAACTATTTCATCTCTAAATAGATATGATCTGTAAATTTTCACATCAGAAGGTATTATTTTTGATGTTCTGTAAACTTTTTCCTACAATTCCTATACAAAAATAGGTTTTGTAAATCTAAGCAAAAGCCTAATCCTAGTATAAGCCTAAGCCCATCCTAGGGTAAGCCTAAGCTCAAGCCTAATCCCAAGATTAAGCCCAATCATAGGCCTTGTCTAATCCCAAGCCTAAGCCTAACCACAGGCCTAGGCCTAACCTAAGCCTAATCCGAAGACAATCCTAGTCCTAAGCCTAGGCATAATCCCAAACCTAACCCCGAGCCTAAGCCTAATCCCTACCCTACTCGTCCTTAGCATACTTGCAAAAAACACATCCATCTCTCTTATAATCCTTCTTTCCATGTTTATTTCCCACTTCACATGACGTCGGATCAACTAGCTCACAATTTGCCTCGCACTCATCGACTTGGACACAACGAGTACCCACTGGACAGGGCGTTTCAACAAATTTATATGCTGATTTCTCTTCTGAACATGATAAGATTTTATAGCCATCTCTATGGCAAGTATTGCATCCATAAGGCTGAGGAAATTGTTCGGTTTCATTGGAGTTTGGCTCGTTTGTTAAGAAACATCCTTGTGCTATTGGCACACATTTAACTTCACATCTAGTTTCTACACACACATTACCACTTGCACATTGCTCGGTTTTATCTACAGTATTATTCTTGGTGCATGTTCCAAATTTTCGAGTGATTGCATTCCTTCCTTTGCAAAATTTACATCCTTCAACAATATGATCGCCGTCTATACTGGCTGTGCTGTACTTTCTTAATAGACCAGTGTTGCTTAACATGCATCCGGAAGTTGAATCTGGCGCTTGTTCGACACTGCATATAGAAGGTGCCAATCTGCATGAAGCATTACATTCATTTGATATCACACAAATTTCATTAAGCGGACACTCAGCTTTTATCAAAGAACCTGATTCGCATCGTTTTATAATAGTATTTATACAACCACTGATTCCACAAAATGTACATCCTTCAAAAGCTTCCCATGTTTTACCTAAACTATTATAATGGAGCATAGTGATGAAAGGGTCGACTGCAAGGGCGTAGCTGGGTTTTTCAACATCTGCACTTTAAAGTTTTAAAAATGAAACATACGTATTCGAATCGTTTACAGTCAAGGTTTCCCAACAAGGTCAAGGTTTCCCGTATGTCAAAGTTTCCCAATAGTGTCAAGGTTTCCTAACAGTGTTAAGGCCTTAGACTTACGCCTTAGGCCCTTGTCACTGTCGGAAAACCTTGACATATTTGGGAAACTTTGTCACGCAATGATTCGAATAGACCATATATGAGCTTGAACTTAATTTTTGTCGAAAAAAAATTTTGACCTCACCCCTTGGCTGTAGGGCCAAAAAACACAAATATCGACTGAGGAGGGGCCTACATGTTGAAGGCCATTAGAGTTTTTAGTTTTTTCGGAAATTGGCCTCAAAGTTTTGCTAATCTCAAAAAACTCGAAAAAATCGATTTTTTGAGATTAGCCAAAACTTTGAGGACAATTGCCGAAAAAGCTAAAAATTTTTAGCCTTCGAATTGTAGGTATCCCCATACCAAATTTTCTAAGGAATCTTTTGCGTGCAAATTAGTGGGTAAAAAATTTAGATTTTTCGGAAAATTGACTTTGTCGATTTTAGTGTTTTTTGGTCCTACAGCTAAGGGGTGAGGCCAAAATTTTTTTGACAAAAAATTAATTTCAAACTCATATATGGGCTATTCGAATACGCATGTTTCATTTTGATTAAAACGTTAAAATGCAAATTTTGAAATACCCAGCTACGCCCTTCGTCGACTGGGTGAGGGAAAGGTATGCAAGGCCTAACCCTTGCACACTTCTACCCCCTAGGGTCGGCCTGGCTTGATCACTTTTTGGCGACCCTAGTCCAGGCTAGTCGTGTCTTAAGGCCCTGCCCATCCTGCCTGAATTTTTCAAGAAAATTAAAAACTTGAAGATCACATGCAAAGTATGGTTTTTCATAAAAATTGTCAGAGTTTTCCCATTTTTTCCAAACAAAAATTCTCATTTTCTGAGCATTTTCGATTAAAAAAAGCATTTTTCAAAAAAAGTTTTTTATCTGCAGCGAACTTTTTGGTTTTTAGTGCAAGGATTTCAACGAATTTTATGTCTAGAGACATTTTTGGTCGCCATGATAGGCGCGGCGACAAGAATTTTTTCCACTCTCACTCCTCCTAAAATTGGATCATGGATACGCTAATCGAGCACACATGAAAAGGGGGTAGATTTTGGAAACTTTAGTTGCTGCGGTTATTCCATTTGTAAGGGTGCCTTCAAGTGATCAAATTCAAAAAATTCCTTCGAATTCGTGTTCCCCATACCGAAAAACTCCCGATTAAAAAAATCAGCTGATTTGGAGAACTTGTTGAAAATTTAACTTTTTTACCTCAATGGGGACCAAGGGGTAAAAAATTCGAATTTTCAAAAAGTTCGTCAAATTGGCTGATTTTTTGTGCTCGGAGGTTTTTTGATATGGGGAACACAACTCCGAGGGAATTTTTTGAATTTGACCACTTGAAGGCACCACTCGAGTGAAATAACCCAAATTGTCTTTTCTTTATAAGCCAATCTTGACCGTATTCCCGAGTCTAGGACAAAAAATATCGGCAGATTCTTATTCGGCGCCTAGAAAAACCCTGGGAGGTCGGAAACTTTGTCAAAATTCGACTTCTATAGCGAAATATCAACATTTTAAAATAAGACTATATCTTGAAAAATTGACTTTTTTGACAAAATCTCGATATTGACACGAAAACATGAATCCGCTCCAAAAGACTGATTGGATCGTATTCAGCATCCTTCTTGCCGGCTACTTAAAACAAATTTATCGAAACGAATGAAAAATTGCAGATGTATTTTTGGAGCTACCCTCTTATGCAACAACCCAATATTTAAGAAAAAATTAGCGTCGAAGGCTAATTTTTTCTTATTGAAAAGTGCTTGTTTTTAAGCTAAAATTTCTCAGTTATTATAAGTTTTGGAACAAGTATATAAATTTAGACAATTTTTGGTAAAAAATTGAAAAAATGAACATTCAGGCCGGCCTAAAAAAATACCCGCCTGGCCCGACAAAAAATTGAACAGCCTGAGGGACAGGCCAGGCCGGTTGTGGACGTCCTGGCCTAGTCTAGGCTTGTCTTCGGCCCTGCACACCTCTAGTTGGGACATCCTGTACATCCTTTACCTCGAATATCATCATATTTACATTGACTATAAACGATAATGAATACTTCGTTAAGGCTCAAAATAAATAAGAAAGAAGAATATTCACAAATTTTCATCACACAACTAATTTACAATGAAAATAAGAATTACACTGTGGAAATCATTGCATTTTTTATCTCAATACTGATCGAACTTTATTCCTTTTACTCGTCGACAAACTTATTGAAAATTCAAGTATAGATATTATCAATGAGTCTTCTTGTTCGCCATCATAAAATCGATTAGATGTTTTTAAAGACTTGTCAACAGTTCACACGGCCGACAATTCACACGGTTAGAGAATTCACACGGTTGGACAATTCACAAGATGGGACAATTCACACGATGGGACAATTCACAAGGACTTAATGGATCAATTCACATGTTGTGAATTGTCCCACCGTGCGAATTGTCCAACCGTGTGAATTGTCCCATCGCGTGAATTATCGTCCATGTGAATTGTTCAATCGTGCGAATTGTCGGCCGTGTGAATTGTTGACAAGCCGTTTTTGAACATACTAACTTCCTCATTCGTCCGATATCTTGGATTTTGGCATCAGCAATAAAAATTACAGTCTTAACAAAAGTATTAACTTTTATGTAAAAATAGCTTGAAATAAAATTTAGTTCCTAGGTCGATGCACCTTCGGCGCTCAAATAGCGCCTCTGGCGCTATTTGATCGGCATACTCCCTTGTCCTTTCCCATTGCAAACTAGAGACTGCAGCGCTCGAATGAATGCCTGTGAGTTCGGGCTTCGACGTCGCGTTCCGAGTGATTATAGGCGGTGCTCGGCCTCACCTTCTAAATGATTTCCTGCGGTACTCTGCCTCGCATTCAGAATAATTTCCTGGATGCTCGGCCTTCGGCCTCGCGTTTCGAGTAATTTACGGCGGTACTCGTCCCCCTAATTATGGGCCAATGAGTGAGAGAGTCCCCCTAATTTTGGGCCGATGAGCGAGAGGGTCTCCTATCATTTTGGTCCAACGAGTGATGGAACCCCCTAATTTTGGTCCGATGAGTGAGAGGATCCCCCATCATTTTAGTCCGACGAGTGATGGGTTACCACTAATTTTGGGCCGATGAGTGACGGGTCCCCCCTAATTTTGGGTCGATTTTGAGGGATCCCCCTAATTTTGGTTCGATGAGTGAGAGGGTACCCATCATTTTAGCCCGACGAGCGATGGGTCCACCCTAATTCGAAAACTCCGGCGGGGGTTGGGAGTTCTGTAACCCTCTTAGATGATTTTTTCCAGAATCAGGATCTTCAAATTCATGTTCCCCATAGTCGAAAAGTGATGTTGAGCATATATGAGGGCGCAAAAGTCTCCCACCCTTCTTTTTACGATCTACCTCTTTTCCGAAATCTAACTTCTCTTTTGTAGGGGGCATTGTTGATAGCAGTCTCACTCCAATTCTTCTGAATTTTATCAGCGCCACAATGCCATTTTTGCGCTCTGTTAGAAAAAATAAAAACTATCAAAATAACAATAAAATTGACCACTGACATGATAGGAAGACAAGATCTGCGGATTAGATCAAGTTCATTTCAGTGTTAAGAATTTGTAATCGGATGAAAAAATTTTTGTTTTAGTGAATAAAATTTTGTGGATCAGGCTCAATTAAGAGGTACAAATAAAGCTTTAGTAATATTTTTATTTAAACAATTTAAAGGGTCAGTCCACTCGGAAAAACCCAATGCAAAAGTAATATATTCGGAAAGATCATGAAAAATGGAGCATTTTTCGTATTTATAACAATCACTGAACCGTTGTAGTTTTCAAGATAATTGCGTTTGAAATTTGAGTTCATGTTTTCGTTGTAATACACAAACTTTTTGAATTTTTTGCACTAAAATCATCAAATTTCGATGTAAATATCTTTACTATTGTATAAAGAAAGAGAGCTATCACCTATCAGTAATCCCTACGTCTATCTTGTACCGTTAATCGACCGAATGGCACACAGGTGTTAATCACAGTGTGAGTAGTGGAAAATACACCACCAAGCATTTAACAATTAACAGGCATCAGTTGTAGATCTCAGTAGCACAATGATACTGCACTTGGACGGTAGCCAAGAGGTCCGGGTTCGAGTCCCGGTTGGGTCTGAAAACTTTTGCCCAATTTCATATTACCTGTCAGGGTTGTCAAAAAAAACAAATTAATTATTATTATTACATTTTGGCAAATTATAATGCAAAAAGAGAAGTTTTTTCTTAAAAGTATTACTTCTTCGAAACTCGAAAACTCGATTATTTTTTCAAGTTCGAGTTTATCGAGTCTCAAAATAATCAAATTTTCGAGTCTTCGAGTTTGTGACAACCCTGTTACCTGTATTTCCAAGTCTCGGCGTGATAATAATCCGAAACAAAAGATTCCCAAAAATGAAAGCTATCTTTACTATTGTAAATTATGAATTGTTAATGCTTAAAAAATATTCAATTTTCATTTTTTGAGCAAAAAAGTCAATTTTTGTGCAAAAAATTTGCAAAAGTTTGTGCATTACAACGAAAACATGAACCCAAATTCAAATTTCAGACGCAATTATCTCAAAAACTACAATGATTAAGTGGCTTACAATTTACACACTTTTTAAAAAATCATATCCGTGATCCGATATTTCAGGTAAGTAACTGTCATCCGATTTATTCATTGAATGTTTTGGTGGACGAGCATATTGATTGTCAATAGATTTTTTTTGCAAATTTTCCATAACCATGCTTGATCGCTCTTCTTCATTGATTTTCGGAATTTCATCAGATCCAACTTTTCCAAGTTTATCGTAGAAACTTGTCGATTCTTTACGAAAATAGCCATCGTCATCGACAATAGTTTCAACAACACGAACATTTTTTTGAGTGGTGACATATTTATGGGGATCTTCTTTATATGCTTCAAATTGCTCTCTTAGCACTTTAAAGTTATGTCTAGTGATCGGATTTGGCGCCCAGCATAATAGTAGAGTTTGATAAAGTTCTAAACTGCAGTTCACTGGCCGAATCAACCGGTTGCCATTTTTCAAATAGGTATATAGCGAAGCAAGGACATTGGGTCCATCTAGGCGGACTCCTTCATAGGGAATTCTAGCAAAAGTTAAAATTTCCCAGCACGTGACCCCAAATGACCATACATCCGTGGATTCAGAGTATAGTGCTTTGTCTCTTGGTTGGCCTAGCAGTTCCATAGCTACCCACCGATAGGGCATTTTCGAAGGCAAAATTAAGTTCTGTTGGAGAACAGCAGACAAGCCAAAATCTGTGACTTCGACATGGTCGCGTTTCTTCACTAGCACATTCCTTGTAGCCAAGTCTCGATGAATGATGTGTCTAGAGACAAGATATTCCATGGCTGATGCAATTTGGTAGCAGTATAGTACAAGTTCTTGGGGCTCAATATGATCTTGATGCTTTTTTAGATAATTGTCCAGGGATCCAAGTGGTCGAAGTGGAGCCACAATTTTGATTTCCTCAGCTAGACAAATTCCAAACAGCTTTGTCAAATGTGGGTGGTCAAGTTGAGCCATGATGCCAGCTTCTTTGATCAACTCTTGCTCTTCAACTCCTTTGAGAATCTTGATGGCAACGGGAATTTTTTTGCCGTTGTCTAGGTATCTTCCAGAAAAGACATTACCAAATTCACCACCACCTACCATCTTTTTACTAATGTCAAGTTCGTTAGCTTTGATGAGCACCAATTCATTCATGTTTGCTTGCTTCTCGGCCATATATATTTTCAATTTTTTCTTAAGTTTAGTTAAGCGATGGCGTTGAAGAATTAAGAGTAAAGTTGACAATGCCAAGAAAATAAAGAAGATAATACTAGTAAGCTTGTAAAATGTGTTTGAAATTATTAAGGAACTATGATTATTTTGACATTTTGCGCGGCACTCTTCAACTTCACTACATTGCTCATCATTGGTACAACGAGAAATTTGTATGCCATCTCGACCTTTACATGTGTAAACTTCATCAACTTTTTCATCTCTAAAATAGATATATCTATAAATTTTCACATAGGAAGTTAATATTTTTGTGAGGGTCCCTTGTAAGCCTAATCCTAAGCCTAGGCCTAAGCCTAATCCCTACCCGTCCTTAGCATGCAGATCGGTCATGAATTATATTAGTTTATTTAATACTTGCAAAAAACACATCCATCTGGCTTATAATCCTTCTTTCCATGTTTATTTCCCACTGCACATGACGTCTGATCAACTATCTCACAATTTGCTTCGCACTCATCGACTTGGACACAACGAGTGCCCACTGGGCAGGGCGTTTCAACAAATTTCTCTTCTAAACATGATGAGATTTTATAGGGATCTCTCTGGCAAGTATTGCATCCAATAGGCTTATATGGAAATTGTTCGCTTTCATTAGAGTTTGGCTCAATTTTTAAGAAACATCCACGTGTTATTGGCTCACATTGAACTTCACATTCATTTTGAATACACACATTACCACTTGCACATTGCTCTGTTTTATGCACAGTATCATTCGTGATGCATGTGCCAAATTTTCGAGTGATTGCGCTTCTTCCTTTGCAAAATTTACATCCTTCAACAATAAAAGCGCCGTCTATATTGGTTCCTCTGTGCTTTCTTAATAGACCAGGGTTGCTTGACCAGCATCCGTAAGTAAAACCCAATGCTTGATTGACACTGCATATAGAAGGTGCCAATCTGCATGAAGAATTACAACGAGAATATTGAACACAAATTTCATTAGGCGGACACTCAACTTCTGATATAGAGCCTGATTCGCATCGTGATATAGTAGTACCTATACAATATCCACGTTTGTTTGCACAACCATTACATCCATCAGGAACTTCAATTGTTTCAGGAACTATAACTCAATGAAAGGGTAGATTGGAAGGGCGTAGCTGGGTTTTTCAAAATCTGCATTTTAAAGTTTTTAAAAATGAAACATCGTATTCGAATAACCCGTTTATAAGTTTGAACTTAATTTTTGTAGAAAAAATTTTTTGACCTCACCCTTGGCTTTAGGGTCAAAAAACACTAAAATCGACTACGGAGGGATCTACATATCGAAGGACAAAAGTGTTTAGTTTTTTCGGAAATCATCATCACGGGCCTCAAAGTTGTGCTGATCTCAAAAAACCCGCAACAATCGATTTTTTGAGATTAGCCAATACTTTGAGGCCATTTTTCGAAAAACTAAAAACTTTTGGAAAAAAATAAAAACTTCGAATTTTAGGTGCATCTCATAACAAACAAACTTTTTCTGAGGAATCTTTTGTATGCAAAATTAGCGCGCAAAAAATTGAGATTTTTCGGAAAATTAACTTTGTCGATTTTAGTGTTTTTGACCCTACAGCTAAGGGGTGAGACTAAAAAATTAAGTTCAAATCATATATGGACTATTCGAATACGTATGTTTTATTTTTATTAAAACGTTAAAATGTAGACTTTGAAAAAACCAGTTACGTCCTTCGTCGACTAGGTGTGCAAGGGCCAGGCCGGTCTTTTGGCGATCCTAGGGCCAGGATAGTAGTGTCCTATGGCCCTGTTCATTCGCCTGAATTTTTCAAAATAATTAAAAACTTGAAGATCACATGCAAAGTATGGTCTTTCATAAAAATCGTAGAATTTTCCCATTTTTCCCAAACGAAAAATTCTCATTTTCTGAGCATTTTGAATGTTTAACAAGTTCTCCAAACCAGCTGATGTTTTGTGCTCGGGTGTTTTTCAATATGGGTAACACGAATCCGAAGGAATTTTTTGAATTTGACCACGGGAAGGCACCATTACGTGTGGAATACCCCAAAAGCTGTCTTTTCTTTGTAAGTCAATTTTGACCGTATTCTCGAGGTATAGGACAAAAAATATCGGCTGATTCTTGTTCAGCGCCTAGAAAAACCCTATGAAGGTCGTAAATTTTGTCAAAAATCGATCTATAGCGAAATAACAATTAAAAGTTTTGGAACAAATATATAAATTTAGACAATTTTTGGTAAAAAATTGAAAAAAAGAAAATTCAGGCCGGCCTAAAAAAATACCCGCATGGCTTGGCCCGACAAATATTGAGCGGCCTGAGGGGCAGACCAGGCCAGTTGTGGACGGCCTGGCCTAGTCTAGGCTTGTCCTCGGCCCTGCACAACTCTAGTTAGATCGCCCTGTACATCATTTACCTGAACCCCCATAATAAGTAGTCGTACATTTACTATATACGATAATGAATACTTCGTTAAGGCTCAAAATAAATAAGAAAGAAGAGTATTCACAAATTTTCATCACGCAACAAATTTACAATGAAAACAAGAATTACACTGTGGAAATCAATGCATTTTATGCCTCAATATTGATCGAACTTGTTCCTTTTAATTTGATGATAAACTTATTTAAGAGACACTTTCTTGAGTGTTCAAAGGTTGCCTTAAACAGTTCAAGGTCGCTCTAAGTTGAATTTATAAAGTAAGATTAATGCATGAAAAGTTTTTTAAAGTCATTTTTATTCAAAACTCGGATACCCAAAAATTCAAAACCTTGTCCGAAGCTCAATACCATCGATTTTAAGTGTATTTTTTGAATTTTTCTAACCTCTACTTGTTCGCCATCATAAAATCGATTAGATGTTTTTGAAAATACTAGCTTCCTCATTCGTCCGATATCATGGATTTTGGTATCAACAATGAAAATTACAGTGTAAAAATTAAAAATTAAGGGGTTAACCCCTAAAAATTGAAAAATATCACCTAGTTCGCCCAGATTCGGCTTACTATAAATTTCAACTCGTAGATTGTGAATTGTTGAAAAAGGATTCGTGAGAGAAAAAAGGTTATGGACAACAATTTCTGATCATTTTGGAACAATTTTGAACAACTTTATTTTTGGGTAGTTATTTAAACGAAAACTTTGTCCATCTTCAATATCCAAATTCGGAGCCAAAACTCAATTTCTTTCCACCATCACACAACAAATTTATTGATATTTGGCTATATAAGTCGATTTTTGACGAAATTTTCGACCCTCCTAGGGTTTTTCTATGCGCTGAACACAAATCCGCCGTTATTTTTTATCCTAGACCTCGGGAATATGATCAAAAAATAGCTTACAATGAGGTATCCCATACGAGGTAAAAACCCCCCTTTTTGGGGTTTTAATCTCGTATGGAATACCTTCCCGTGGTCAAAATCAAAAAATTCATTCGGATTCGAGTTCCCCATGCCGAAAAACCCCCAGAGCAAAAAATCAGCCAAATTGGAAAACTTTTTGAAAATTCGATTTTTTTTACACCAGGGAATAAGGACCAAGGTAAAAAAATCGAATTTTCAAAAAGTTTTCCAATTTGGCTAATTTTTTGCTCTGGGGGGTTTTTCGGCATGGGGAACTCGAATCCGAATGAATTGTTTGATTTTGACCACGGGAAGGTATCCCATACGAGATTAAAACCCCAAAAAGGGGGGGGTTTACCTCGTATGGGGTACCTCATTGTAAGCTATTTTTTGATCATATTCCCGAGGTCTAGGACAAAAAATAACGGCGGATTTGTGTTCAGCGCATAGAAAAACCCTAGGAGGGTCGAAAATTTCGTCAAAAATCGACTTATATAGCCAAATATCAATAGTTTAAAATAACGATACATCTTTGAGAGCCCAATTTCCAAAAAGTTTAAGTATTGACACGAAAACATGAGTTACGTTCAAAAAGACTGGTTGGATCGTATTCTTCATACATTCTTGTTTACTACTGAAAAAAATTTCATCGAAAACGAACGAAAAATGCTGATTTT
>OZJO01018737.1:0-24357 GCA_900406225.1 Acrobeloides nanus | reverse complement strand
GTTTTCGTTTCAATAACCCAAAACAATGTTCAAATTGGATAATTTTTGTGTCATTTTGTTCGTCTCATTTAGCTATACAAATTGCTACAATGTTCATTTTATGAAAATTTAAAAAATCAACGCAAAAATCGATTTAAGAATTCAAAAAAGTTTGTGTATTACAACGAAGAGCTTGTAACAAATTCAAAATTTCAAACGCAATTATCTCGAAAACTACAATGATTCAGAAAATGCCGTAAAAACAAAAAATGCTCCATTTTTCATGACCTTTCCGAATATATCGTTTTCTTTATATGATTGTAACTGAATGGACTGGTCCTTTAAGGCTTTTTCCAATGTACGCATGGTTTAACTTATTTTTGGAGTGCTGTAGATCCAAATTCGCTGAACTACCCGGTTTTTGTCATAACGAACAATGATATTTACCAAAATAATAATACTTGGTGTCTATGCGATCCAAGTGGTATATGTTTTACCCCGATTGATTCGAATTTGAAAATTGAACTTTTTTCTGATTGTGAAAGTTAGTTTACTTAAAAAAATTTTTTGAATAAAATTTTAGATGGACAGTGTTTCATATATGGGAATTTTGACGAAAATATGGATTTTCGAGGGTTCGTTTTTTCCCTAAAATAAATAAAGAAGCTGGCTTCGCTGGGGATCGAACGTATAAAAATGGGGTTGATGTTGTCGTCCTAGAGAGCGCGCTTCCTATCCACTGGACTTTCAGCTTGTGATCTTCTAAGCATCCATGTTCCATATCTCTTTTGTCTAGCAGCTCCTTTACTAATATATAAACATCTATACTAATTTTTTAGCGAAATAAGTTACGCATCGCAAATTTTCAGTAATGGTACTATTTATTATGGAACATTATCTAACCAAAATGAAAAAAATCTTGTGAATACAACATTACGAAAAGTTAAAATTAGCCTAATTGGACTAAGTAACTCGAACTCTTGTACAGACATTCTTCGAGGAGTTTGTGTTAACCCTCCAAGTACGAAAATTTGATTACGACATATTTGTGAAATTCAAAATTTTTGTAAAAAAATTTAACTCACACAGCCTTTTGAAGTTCGTTTTTCATATAAATTAACTATTAAAAAATTTTTGGTAATCAAAATATTATTTTCTATGAAAAATTACGCATTTTTGAATTTTAGTACGAAAATTTTTTTACAATCTTGTAAAAGTCGAAATTTTAGTCTGGTATAATGAAACAGTACCATTAGTAACCTATCCTTCTCGAATTTTCGAAGATTCAAAAAATTTTTACTCCTCATTAAAGTCCGAAATTCGTGATTCTTGGGTATATTATGAAGGAAATAGAACAGAATACATCGTTTTTGATGCACTATCTCATCTCGAGCAGTATTATGAAGAATTTCTCATGAATTTGGATTTCAAACAATCTTTCGATATAGTGCGTATTGAATGTTCACATCGATGTAAGGTTAAAAAACATTTAAACATGTCCGGAAACCCCAAAAATTCATCATCGCGATACAGTCAACTCTTGTTTAGGCTGCGGGCGAAATGATCTCGCCCGCAAAAATTTGCGGGCGATACTCATTTTGGACTGAGAGCGACCTTCCCCTCCCTGAAATTCGGGGGGGGGTTGTACACCTTGCATCCGTGACCCAAGGACTCCGGACCCATGGGTCTGGGGTCCTTGGGCCCAAGCTTGGGTCTCGGAAAAACGTGCGTTCAAAATCTGCATAAATAATTTTGTAAAAAAACTCGTGTTAAGCTCCTCCCCCCTTGAAAGGGGCTTAGAGTTGGCTGTATCAAATAGCATTCCCAGATTTAGGGAGGACTCAAAATTCCATCTGACTTACGATTTCTTACAGAAATAAATTTTTTAGATCAATCTTATATGATGGAGGCAATGTGTATTGAAGCCAATTTAAACACTTTTCAAATCAAATCTGTTGAAATGGTACGCAAATTATATGGATCAAATTTCAATATATGGTTAAATATTGGTGTAAACTTTTTTGTAAGTATTTTTTTCCGCATGCAAAAAAGTGTTCTTCATAAACATTGCGTTATGATTTTTTACTTTTCCCATCACTGGGCCAGTCCTTGCCTCAGACAGCAGCTGTGTGCAGCAGCTGTGCGCTGCGTGCAGCTACTGCGCGTTGCGTGCAATTGCTGTGTCGTTCACGAAGCAGCTGATTGGGCCACGTAGCAGCTGCTCCGTAGCTCGTATGAAATCACGCAGCAGGAGTATTTTCCACACAGTTAATTTATAGCGTGCAGTATGAGAAAAAAGGTTACTGTGTGGAAAATACTCTTGCTGCGTGATTTTTCATACGAGCTGCGGCGCAGCTACTGCGTGGACCAAACAGCAGCTGCACGCAGCCCTGCTGTCTGAGGGCCGCCACTAATTCGTTCGGAAATTTTTGACTTCACTAATTTATCACTAATTCCGTTCGGAAGCGTTCGGACACATCACTAATAGGCGTTCGGACGCTTTCAGAAACGTTCTGACGCGTTCGGAAACGTTCAGACGCGTTCGGAAATGTTCGGACGAGCGCCCGAACGCATCCGAACGTTTCAGAACGCGTCCGAACGCCTATTAGTGATGTTTCCGAACGCGTCCGAACGGAATTAGTGAAGTTATTAGTGAACTAAAGTCCGTTCGGAAGCCGTCCGAACGTATTAGTGGCGGCCCTGAGGCAAGTACTGGCCCACTTTCTTTAATTAAATATCAACTTTTTGAAACAACTTTTTAGTTTGGCTCGATCGGCTTATCATCCGCAGTTATTATAATATTTTTGGTATTAAGAAAGAAAAACTTACGCACAGCTTTCGGTATTTTATGCCTATTCCAATCGTTTAATGACGTTATTTTACTATTGATTATTAGCGTTTTGAATGTCGTCAGTAATATGAAGTATTTTTATAACCTTCTTCAAAAAATCAAACGGTGCTAGTAAACAATAGGTATCCAATGAAACTTTATGTACCCAATGAATTTTTATGTATCCAATCAAATTTTTATGTATCCAGGCTTAGGCCTAAGTGTAAGCCTAGGCTTAGGTCTAAGCCTGGATACATAAACTTTCATTGGATGTATAAAAATTCATTGGATACATAAAGTTTTATTGGATACCTATTGTCGACTAGCACCAATCAAACCTTATTATTTTAGATTTCTAATTATGAGTGATTACAACATTTATATTTTCGGTCATGTACTCGACATATATTTCATTCAATATTGTTGTATGGTTCTATGCGTAATATTGGAAATTCTAAAAACGAGCAGTCGTTTTATGGCCCTGTATTTTCCAATATTTTTTCGTGAAATTAAAAATCAACATGTTACCATTTTGTGTACTTTCATGCTAATCATGTTGATATCATTTTCTTTACCAATGATATTCGTAGGTACGCAAAGTTTTCATTTTCATAATTAAAAAATTGAACAAAATCTTCACCAGTGGAGTCAAGGGCCAGTCCTTGCAGATAGCAGCTGCGGGCTGCGCGGATCAAACAGCAGCTGCGCCGCAGCTCATATGAAATCACGCAGCAGGAGTATTTTCCACGCAATTAATTTATAGCATGTACAGGGTGGACAAAAAAACCGTACTTTTGCGATTTTCGAGCAATTTTTTGTCAAAAAAAAATTTTTTTAAATTTTTTTCAAAATGACCCTGTGGGGATTTTTCTATGCGGGGAATCGTTTGTGCGCATTGAAAAATCTTCAAAACGCTTCCTTGACCATGAAATCGTTAAAAATTTGAAAAAAAGTGAAAAATTCTGATTTTTTTAACGATTTCATGGTCAAGGAAGCGTTTTAAAGATTTTTCAATGCGCGCAAACGATTCCTCGCATAGAAAACCCCCCATAGGGTCATTTTGAAAAAAATTTAAAAAAATTTTTTTTGGCAAAAAATTGCTTGAAAAATCGCAAAAGTACGGTTTTTTTTGTCCACCCTGTAGTATGAGAAAAAAGGTTACTGTGTGAAAAATACTCCTGCTGCGTGATTTCATACGAGCTACGGCGTAGCTGCTGCATGGCTCAATCAGCTACTGCGTAGACCAAACAGCAGCTGCTGCCTGAGGCAAGGATTGGCTCCAAATACTGTAAAGTTATTGCATATATAATAACATTGCATTTTTCACTCATTATGTGTAGCATCCTGGGGTTTAGAGTGTTTTATGGGGTTTTAGGTGGTGGATCCGAGGGTTGTGTTTAAAGAGAATATAAATAGGGTGAATATTTATTATATAAGATGGGTGCAAATATACATAAAAGAGGGGGTGCATAAGAATCCTAGAGCCGGACACGACCAGCCGACGCTCTACTTCCTTTTCGTAATGAGAAAAGAACTGTCCGAAACTACGAAAAGGTCAAATTGTGAGTGTGACGACGTCACGCCTACATCCCGAAAACTCGTGATGCTACATATGCAAGATTTTTGTCCGCTACTATATGTATCCCCTTTTTTGTCTATGAATCTATTGTATATTTTTATATTGTTTTAATTCTAGCTTCTTGTAAGATAACTATAAAGGTATCAACCTACGGCATATCAACACTTGCAGAAAGTTATTGTATCGAAATTTATTTTAATATCCAAAGATATGTTGAACTCTGGAGCGTTCTACTATGTTTATTAGTCGATATTGCAACAGCATATAGATTGCAAAAATTTTTACATGATAGAAATAAAATGACCACGAAAGAGGGGTCTAACAGCGGAGAAATAATCTTTTTAACACAGGTATAAAATTCAAGTTTTTAATTTCCCTGGATTTTATATACTTTTTTCGTGTCACGTCAAAATGTCGACAATTCAGAATTTCGACTAGGCCAAAATATCGACCGTCAAAATATCGACCCGTCAAAATATCGACCGTCAAAATGTCGATCATCAAAATGAATCTTTTTCGTGTCATTTTGACGGGTCGACATTTTGGCCTAGTCGACATTCCGAATTGTCGACATTTTGACGTGTAATCATTTTTTTAGAATATTACCAATCTTGTTTGCTTAGTCGTATTTTTATGCCCATTTTTGGCATTCGAGTATATTTATGGAAATGCGACATTTCGTGAAGGAGATCTAACTCGAATTAGTCCAAATGTAGAATATATTGATAGTTGGCTTTATCAAGGCATACGATTTTTTTATGAAACCTATTGTGCACGTGTAATTTGGCGAAGTGTTGATGAGTAAGTAGAATTTAAGATAATCATATTGGATGAGGGGTATAAGCAGTAACGTAGCCAGAGAGGGAGGGAGACCACTTGATGAGAAGGGGGACCGGTTAAGAAAAACTCCAAATTTTGAATATTTTTTGGAAAAACATCATTTTTAAAAGACAATTTTTCAGCTTTAAGATTGGTCTTTAAGATTTTTCTGAGTGTAAGGGGAGCCAGTCTCGAGTGCCCCTCCTCTTTTCCCCCATACGTCACTGGTGTAAATCCGAACATGGTAAAAGATAGAAAGTGGATAATCCACATCGTTACATCTTACTATTTAACAAAGAAAATATTTTAAAATTTAGATTGCTTTCGGCTTTCATACAGTTTCGGTTAATCAAAATGAACAAATGAAAGGTTCGCAAAATTGTTGAAGAGATAAAGAGATACTGATCATATTTTTTGTAGTTTTCATTCTCCGGGAATGCGCGCAATCGATTCTTCGCATAAAATCACCCCAATATGAGTCATTTTTACAAAAAAATTTATGATTTTTTAATACAAAATTCCATGCTAAAAACTACAGGGTGAGCCAAAAAATCGTACTTTTGCGTTTTTTGGCGAAAAATTTCGCATGAAATTACCTCTTAGGTGATTTTTGAAAAATTTTCACCAAAAAACGCAAAAGTACGGTTTTTTTGGCTCATCCTGTATTTTGTTTTGCCAATTCTATAAAATTTGTCACAAATTCAACAAATATTTTTTTAAATATATTTTTATTTTTTTTTACAAATTTTTACAAATTATGTCATACGAATATTTTTTGTTAACAAATATAAAAAATAATCATAAAAACACGTATTATAACATAGTAATTGAAGGACAAGAATTTTGGAGAGATTTTTTAGGATTCTCCAAGACAAAGTGTAACAAATAAGTAACCAATTGTTGGAAAAAATATTTTTTATGAAAAATTCGAATTTTTGGAGCACTCGGACGAGAAGATGAACGAATAAAAATTAGGGAGCTACTACACAATAGGGGGGCTACCCACGTGAAAATTTTTTTCCTGGAAATGACCTCTCTAGGAGTAAAAACATGCGAGGAATCCGAATTTGACATATTCGGCAACAATACGCCTTCCCTGAATCAGGGAAGCGTTTTTTCGCTTCGAAAATCTCAAATTCGGATTCTCCGAATGTTTTTACCCTTAGAGGGGTCATTTCCAGAAAAAATTTTTCACGTGAGTGCCCCCCTATTGTGTGGTAGCTCCAAAATTAGAAGAACAAATTGATTGCAAGAATACACAACACAACTTAAAAAATTTCTAAATTCAATTGAAAGCATATTTTTTTAAATATGCAAATTTTTGAAATGGAAAAGAAAAAACAATCGCTTTAAAAAAAATCTAACATAGAACAATTGTTTTAAAAGTTGATGGATTTTCGTTGTAATAATCGAAATTTCTAATGCAAAAAAATAAAGATAGGCTAAAATACGCTATTCCTCAGACTGAGGCCAAATAAAAAATTTTTTGTTGGCCTAACCATGACGCTAACCACTAATGATGCTCAAAGAATCACAAAGTGACAATTTTTCATCGATTAATATGCACATTTTGAAAAAATTGCTCGCAAATTCGAAAAAGTACGGCTTTTTAGCCACCCTGTAACTTTGATCATCACTACTAGCCACCAGACCAATTGGTCAATAACAGACCTAAGACAGAAACTGCTCTGCTACCATGTTTCATAGCTTATATGCGAAATTTTCCAGAAACATGCGAATTTTGATCACCAATACATAAAGACAAAATTGAATGCCATAACAATTTTTACTACAAACAAAAATAAGAACCAATAAAAATCTAGACAAAAAATAATTTTTTTATAACATTTTCACAATAAATACTGGAGCAATTATGATGAAAGAAGACAAAGTTTTTTATCAAAAAATACAAATGCTTTTTACACGAAAAATTTTCGTGCACAAGTTACAAAAAGTGATCATCCTTGTCACCGACCATATGCGAATTTTGAGCATGGTATTTATTTCATTCTGACAAACTTTTCACCATTGTCACTATGACCTAGTATCTTAAAGGTACTAATATCATAAAAAGCACATACTATTTACAAAAAAGTCGTACTTTTGCGTTTTTTGGTGAAAACTTTTTTTCAAAAATTACCTATACATGAGTATTTTCATGCAATTTTTGAAAGAAAATTTTTTTGAAAATTTAGTACGATTTTTTGGCTCACCCTGTATGTTCTTGCTCAAAATTCGCATATTTCTGTCTGGGGGAATGTCACTTTTTGTACTTGTCTAAAATAAATATGCTGAACACGATAGTGATATCCATTTTTGGTGAAAATTTTTTTGGATTGGAATTGCTTTTCCCGCAACTTATTTTTTCAATTTTCTTTAATAGACAAACGTTTATAGAACGAGAATAAAGTGGTACTAGTATTATTTTGGAACCACACCCAAAAATTTTCACCAAAAATCATCATTTTTCATCAAAATTTGTCATTTTCTGAGGGTTTTATGCTTACAATTAGAATGAAACTCCTCGGAAAATGACAATTTTTGGTGTAATATGGTTCTTAGTAAAAAATTGAAAAATTTTAGGTGGGTACCCCCTAAAGCCTAGTACCAAAATAAGAATATTTATGAAGCTAAAACATAACAACATATAACATTAAGGAAAATGAGCAAAACATGTTTAAAGAAATATGCCACACGCCAAGGCTCCAAGATGATTCGAAACGGAATAGATTTATAGCGCAGAATTCGCATATTTGACACATTGAAAATCGGTTTCGAATCATCCTAAAAGTACACGTCGAAAATCAATAATTTGGATTTTTGAGTATTTTCGTCAAATTTATTTGGAGTCATTTTGGGTTGAAGAAATTTGAGTTTTGATATAAATCAATATTTTTACTTTTTTGAGGACCAAAAATCAATTTTTTTCCCATTTTAGGTCTAAAGACAGGTTACTCGACATTTGAGGCTTAAAGGGGGTACAAATTCCTTGAATGTTGGGGCCTCAAAAGTTGAGCCTCAAATGTCGAATAACCCAAAGACAATTTGATATGCTCTAAAAAAAATCCATTTTTAACAAAAAATTCGATTTTCTATAGTAATTTTTTATTTACAAGATTTTTCTAGCACATTTTTGACACAAATTTTTTCTGGCCTAAAATGTTATAGCAAAATTCTTTACAAGGTGAGCAAGAAACCGTACTTTTGTGTTTTTTGGCGAAAATTTTTCAAAAAATCGCATGAAAATACCCCTTCTTATAGGTGATTTTTGAAAATTTTTCACCAAAATAACGCAAAAGTACGGTTTTGTTTTAGTTCACTCTGTATTAATAATACTCGAATATAACAACTTTATAGATACTTTTATAGACAAACACACACAGGAAAATGGCAAATAATTTTTTCGATCATAGAATATTTGACAACAGTAATAGAATAAGACAAAAAAGACACAAGAAAAAATATGTTGTATTAATATTTAGAAGTTTGCCTCAAAATTCGCCATTATTTCCATTTGACCGGTCAAATCCACTTCTTGTTCGTTCTGCTGCGCTTCTCTACGACGGCGTTCCTGTAAATAGGCAAAAATTAGAATTTTAGAAACAATTTGGGAGCTAACAATTGAGTCGAAAAATCGATTTTTGGACACTAAATTTGGTCCAATAATCGATTGTTGGGCCCAAATTTTGGGTAAAAAACAATTTTTGAAGTAATTTGGGTCCATAAAACTTTTTTTAATCCAAATTTGGCTTCAAAAATCGTTTGCTGATCCTTCTTACCTTTTCTGCTTCTCTCCTGCGTTCAATTTCTGTTAAATCTTTCGATGGAGCATTTTGAGTTGGTTGGACATTTGATGTCATGGGACTACTACGAGCTGGCACTTCTTGTGGCCGTTTTCCTTGTTCCAGCTCTTTGAGCTTCTTTTGCTAAATTAGCAAAAATTAGTAAAATCAATTGATATTTTGGAAAAATTTTCAAATATTTAAAAAAAGAACCTGGAGACCGAGCGCCGTCCAAACAAGGATCGAACGCTCGGCCTCGATCCGAGTGTTTATGAGCGCCTCTGCTTTTTTTCCGGCGCTCAAAATCAACAAATTCTATCGGATTCGTATTCCCCATACTCGAACCCCCCCCCCCGAGTATAAAAAATCAGCCGATTTAGAGTAGAGATCGGTAAGGCACACGAATCAATTTTTTGACATGCTTGAACGCAGCCTCAATATATTGTTCGATATGTCATTCTGAACTCTAATTTTGTTTTGAAACATGTTTTCAAAAAGGATTTGGATCGTACCTTCAAAAGTTAGTCCAGACACACACACATTACATGTTTTATATATTTTATGAAAAAATTAAATTTTATTCTGAAAAAAACTTTAAAATCGATTGTTTTTGTTTAACCTTTTTTTCATTTTTAACAAATTTTTCAATTTTTGACGAATTTTTCATTTTTAACGATTTTCAATTTTTGATGAATTAATCAATCCGATACATATACAAAAATATATAACCACAAGGATATAAAATTCTATACATTTATTATATAATAAGAACATAATAATACCCTCTCTTCTCTCTCCTTGGCCTTCTCTTTGAAGAAGTTGAAAGACTCGCTGGTAGTCTCGGGCCGAATCGGCACCGAGCTTTGCACTGGCTTCGTCAGATTGCCCCATGGAGCCCTGGGCTTCGACTCAGCTGGCGGTAATAAATGGTCCAGTAACGTATCACTAATTCCAGCACTGATTTCTGGCGGGTTGTTGGTCTGAAGTAATGGAGCTGCACCTGGGTGGATCACTGAAGTTTGTTTTGGAGCTGATGGGCCAGTTGTCGTTGAAGCACTCGGTTTTGGAACAATTGGTGCTTGTGCTGGAGCCGCAACAGCGGGCCTTGGTTGCTTGTCTTCTGAAAAATAATAAATTTTAAAAAATTTAATTTTTAACAAAATTTTTCAACTTTAAATGAATTTTCAATTTTTGAGTTTTTTGGGTCCAAAAAATTCATTTTTAAAATTTTCTTCCATTAAAGCATCAAAAACGTGTGCAGACAACAAAAATGACGTATGCAATTTTTCTCGCGATTGCCGAACACGGCTGGCTGGTTAAACATTCGAAGTGAACTAGTGAAATAGAGTGTCTCTTCTCTTAACCGCCTCGATAGCTCAGTTGGGAGAGCGTTAGACTGAAGATCTAAATGTCGCTGGTTCGATCCCGGCTCGGGGCAATATCTTTTTGCACGTTTTTATTCTTTCAATTTTTAAAGTAACCAGAATTGAATTTTTGGAATAAAAAGGGCTCACATAGCCATTTATTGGGTAAAAAAATTTTTCTGACATCACTTTTGTCGCTTAAATTTTCCACAAGTAAAAAATTTTTTCACAAGTATTTGTCTACCCACCATTTTTTAAGTTATGCCCATTCGACGAAATTGGTGGCGTAGTAACCGCTGTCCCAACTCTTTGCACCGGTGTCTGTGGTTTCTGTGGCTGCAAAAATCTCTGCTGTGGAGGTGGAATAGTCGGCTGCTAAAAAAAGCGAAAATTCCACAATTTTGGTAATTTTTCAAACCACCTTTTCAATAGACTGTGAAGCCTGTGGCTCAATTCTCGTTGGAGGCTGTTGCAGCAAAGTACCCGATTTACCAATACCCGTTGTTGGTGCCGTTGCCGGTCGTGAGCTCCATTCATCTTTGTTTTGTTCTGAAAAATTCATTTCAGACTGCAAAAAGTAAATAAGCATCAAGTAAAAATTTTTTAAAAATCATTTTTTGTAAATTTCATCAAATTTTAAAGCCACAGCTTGGGAAAAGGCCAGAAATATGAGAATTTTGAGCACACTTCTTTGACCCCAACCTGAAAAGAGATTTTGTTCATACTCTCACTTCTACAGGGTGTTCCAAAAAAAGGGTCATTTTGTAACAATTTTTTACAAATTAGGGGAAAAACATGCTACACTTTCAATTTATCTTAGGTTCAATTCACTTTTTTCACTACTGTAGATAAATTTGTCACCTCGAAACAATTTTTTCTCCATTATCGCTATGAACAATTTATGTTCGTGCTCAAAATTCGCATATTTATAGCCGATGACAAGGACTGTCACTTTTGCATTTTCAGTTGGCATTTTTCTACGGTTAGATTGAAAATATTTTATTTCGTAGATGTTTTTTTACGTTTCCATTGCAATTATATCTCAACAAAAAATAAACGAGCTTATAATTTTTCTGTGTAATTTTGTATATTATGTAGCCCGTGAGTTAACTTATGCATTCAGTTTATTATCATTTATTTAGTTAAAAAATTAAATTAAATACTTGGAATATGAAATTTAAAAAATTAAATGTTCAAAAATTAACCATAAAAATCATCTCCATTTTTATGTATGAACATTTAAAAACCTCGAACAAATTCAAAAAAGTAGTTTAAAAAGAGAAATCGATATTCAATAGTTTAATTAAGCATCATTAAAAATTTTGGCAAAAATGATGAGAAAGAGATTCATAGAAAAAAGAAGAAAAATATTACAATGCTGTCAACAAAACGGAGAAAACCTCCATGAGAGAAATGCTGATACAAAAATAAAAATAAAGCCCATTAAAAATCGAATACAAAAAAGTTTCCGAATTTTGGTATCGATTGTACAACGCAGTGCATAGAAAAAATAAATAATAGGAGGTACAACCCAGTTGAAAAACATAATTTGATTCCGCAAAAAAATAAACAAAACAAATGGGCGGCCCGTGAGTGCGTCTCTTTCTCTCTTTCCATAAAAAATTTCCTCTTTTCGACCTTGACCTTTTTCCTTCTCTCTCTCCTCGACTTCCCCCTATAACACTTTTCAAGGGCCACCCAAATTATGAAAAAAGGAGGATAACTAAAGATGGATAGGAAAGAAATTTTCCATTTTTACCCGTTAGTTCAATATTCTCTTCATTTCTTGGTAGGCAGTTTGGAATGATGTCAGAGAGTAGGTTGTGGAATGCTATGTATGTCAGAGATGTTTGAAAACAAGGTCCTTAGTCGATCAAATTGATTCCATCAAAATTATTATGAATAAACAACAAATAATATAACTCGCTTTATATTGTACCAAATTATGTTCGTAACAAAACGTTTCCAATTTTGGATCTATGCAATTTGGTACAAAAAATATTCAAATCAACATATTTGTACTAAAAATAAATTTTTTGTGTAACAAAAATTAGTTGTCAGCAAATTGTTTATTTTATAATCGAATTTTTTTCATGAGCAACACAAGCAATTTGATCCACTAAAGATCAGCGATATTGAAACGATTGATCAAAAATTAGAAAATTCAAAATTTTCTCAAAAATTTGACGATTCGACCCTTTCTTACAAGGATCGAATCGGCAAATTTTCTCAAAAATTTTGAATTTTCTAATGTTTGATCAATCGTTTCAATATCACTGACCCTTAGTCGATCAAATTTCTCGTGTTGTTCATGAAAAAAATTCGACTATATTTCAAAATGCCACAATTTTCACACTCGAGGTGGAAATAGGAAACAAGATTCCGGTAAAATTTTCAAGTTTTAAAATTGTTGTGATACTTTTTTGAAGGAATAAAAACTGAATTTTCAAAAATTGCTTCCATTTGATTAATTTTTACTTAAGGGATTTTTAGATATGGAGATCACGGTTCCAAAAATTTTTTTACTTTACATAAGATCTAACATGGTATAGCCCAAAAAGAGCTAACATGGTATACCCCAAATGGAATAGTTTTCAATTTCTCGAAAATATCTCCAAATCGAAGAATTTTTTGTACTCAGGGTTAATTTTCTTGAGCTCACGATTTTGAATGTTCCCTCAATAGTTATATGAGTACAAAAATACCAATTTTTTGTTCCTATAAAATAGGTAAAAATTCGAAATTGAGAAAAATCTCAAGGAATTGTTCCTGAGCAATTAAAGATTTTAAAAAATTTTAATACAAGGCCAAAAAGTTTAATTAAATAGTCCAGCTATCGGAAAAATTTTTTCTTATGAAATATACAAAAAATAATTTAACCAAGTACACAGAAAAATTTTATTATTGATTAACCATATATAAAAATGAGCAAAAAGCAAATTTATACAAGTATACAGTAAATAACAGAGAAAAAATACGGAAAAACGAAAAAAATTATACATAAAGAGAAACTTTGTTAATCGCACTCACGGGCTACTCTATATCTTCGTATTTTTTGTGTACAAAATCCTTTTTTTTAATTTGTACTACGCAAAAAAAACTACCCATTTGTCTTTTTGGCGAGATCGCACAGTAGTATACATAAAAAATTGACACATAAAAATTATACAAGTATGCAAGCTGTGGCTTTAAAAAAAATAAAAATGCCTAAGAAAATAAGGACCCAAAAGTGGGTTCCTGTTTAGATGGTGTGGGAAAAAATATAGAGGTTAGGTGACAGTCTAACCTGATTCCGTATCGGAAGACGACGAGTCCGATTCCGAGCCGGATGATGAGTCAGACGAGGACTCCGATGAGGATGAGGCTGCTGGTGGGCGTCCCTGACGACCCGGTGCACTGCTTCCACCACGTGTTGGCGCTCGTTCACCGTTTGTAGGCACTAAAATTTTAGTTAATAAAAAAATAAAAATTATATTCTTTGCTCAAAATTGGGGGAATTAATTTACTTTTGAGCTCAAAAATAGGTCTATTTCGGATTTTTTTCGGTCCCGATTCCGGAATAGTACCAAAAAAGAAGATGAAAATTGATTTTTGTGCTCAAAAATTGGTATGAAGTCATATTATGAAATTACCAGCTGCGCGACCCGTTGGTCCAGTCGACATTGCGTTAATTTGAGCTTCTAGTTGCTTTTTGCGAGATTCCAGATCAGCCGCAGATTTGGCAACTAAAAAAGATTTCAAAAATCAAATCTTTTTTAAATCGTAATTTGACTCTAAAAATAAGTTTTCGAAGCCATGTTGGCCGCCAAAAAAATTTTTAACAATAAAAATAATTTTCCCACATACTATATGGCTTAGTTTTGGCCTTCTTTTGTAAGCAAGACGCCACATAGGCTTCCAGTTCCCGTAAAGTAGTCGGCTTCAACGTCTCAAAGTCAATCTCTATCTCTTCCGGATTAAAGTCTCTCAGTTTCTCACGGCGCTCAATAATATTCACCACTTTCGTCAAGCACTCTCCGGGCAATTTGTTGATGTTCAAGGAAAGTTGGCGCTTCTCCTCATAGGTCATTGGTTCGGCTGAATGTTCGTCTTCGGAGTTGAATGTATATTCATCTTTGGCTTGAGCTAGAGCTGCTTGGTCCTTTGGTTTGTTCTTCGAACCGGGTTTGCGGCCACGACCTAGAAAAATGTATGAATTACAATTCTATAGAAATAAGACTATCAAATTTTGGGGCTATTCAAGTCTGAAAAAATTGATTTTTTGAACTATTCTTGAGTCCAAATATCGATTTTTTGACCATTTTGAGCTCAAAAATAGATTTTTTTAAACATTTTCGAGCCCAAAAATCGATTTTTGAATTATTTTGAGCTCAAAAATAGATCTTTTTACCATTTTTTCGCCTTTTTGAACACATACAATGACTATCAATTTTCCCTAAAAAATCGTATGTGTCCATCTTTTACATGTATAAATAAACAATATTTTTTCACGTCTAGTAATAAATTAATAGGCACCTGATTTAATTGGTGGTGTTGGCGTCTCTCCTTGAGCCAGAACCGGTGCAGCTGCAGGCGTCGTAACAGTGAGTATTGGCTGATGCCTAGGCGGTATTGGCGCTGCGATAGAAGTCGTTGAAACGGGTTCCGGTATAGGCATAGGAGTTGGAGTCTGTGGAACTGCCGCTGTTGGAGTCGGTAAAGCACGTGGTGGTCGACCTTGTCTTCGTCCGGATTTTCCAACTGGTACTGGTGCTAACACCGGAATATTCTGAGGACTGATCGGGCTTAGAGCCTGGGCTGCCGTAATGGCCGAGGCTGGAGTGCTTGGCACATTGGATTGTTGAGGAGTCGAAGTTGAACTAATAACGGCACCCGCTGATAGTGAAGCACGAATGTTGGAGTACATTTCAGGTGATAGAACTGGTACCGGTTGGCCTATAGCACGAGCTTCTCGTCGTCGGAATCTTAAAATATGATTTAAAAAATTTTTTAAAAATCGATTTTTTACTCAATTTTGAACCTAAAAATCAATCTTTTACTCAATTCTGAGCCCAAAAATCGATTTATAGCACATACACAAAAATCGATTATTGGACCAAAAGTAATAAAAAATTACTTCAAATCAACCAAATCTTTGGTGAATTTTTGTAAGGCAACCAAGTATTCATTAACTTTATTCAAATACTCGTGGATTTTAGTGTGCTCAGCTTGAACTTGTAGCAAAACCAAATCAATCTGATCATCGTCATCAATCGGCACGTTGTTTGAAGCCTAAAATGGTTTAATTTTTTACTAAAAAATAAATTCTAACCGTCACAACTGGAATGGTAGGAGGTAAAGGCGGTTTCTTCTCAATTTTCTCTTCCTTAATAACTGGGGAAATTAACGATTTCTTAGGTATAGCTGAGGTTGTGGGAATAGGCGCAGCTTCAACCAGTTCTGGTGGTTCTTCTGGCATACGCCTCCATCGATCTTCAAAGAATTTCTAAAAAAATAAAATAAGGGAAAAATTTAAACCTAAAAATTGATTTTTTGGCTCAATTTTGAGCTTAAAAATCAATCTTCGAGCCATTTTTAAGACCAAAAATCGATTTTTTGAATCATGTTTGATCTCAAAAATTGATTTTTTGGACTATTTTTAAGTCTAAATATCGATTTTTTTTACCATTTTTAAGTCCAACAATCAATTTTGAGCTCAAAATAATACAAAAAATCGATTATTGGGCTCAAAAATGGTCCAAAAAATCGATTTTGAATCAATTTCCAAGTTAAAATCTTTTCCCTCAATTTCAATATACAAATCAAACCACGTACTTTCAATTGCAGTGCATTTTGATGAACTTGCTGTCCTGGAGGATTATAAAGTATACAGTTGTTAATGGTCAAAAGCATGTCCTCACGAAATTCCTCGGGAATTGCATATTGTTTAGCATCAAGCTTTTTCTTCATTGTTCCAACATCCATAGGACTTTTCACAACATCATAATAATCCGTTAAATTAAGTAGCTCTACATTCACAGGCTCCAGAAAAGCCCACGCAAAGTGCTAAAAATTGTAAATAAAATTTGAGAAAAAAATTAGAGACAAAATTTCTTGATTAGTTTTAGATCCATACAAAAGATTTTCAATATTCTCAAAGCTCAAAAATCGATTTTTAAGCCCAAAAAATTGATTGTTTTTAAAACTATTTTTGAGCCCAGTAATCGATTTTTTACCATTTTGAGCTCAAAATAGATTTTTTAGACATTTTTTGAGCCCAATAATCAATTGTTTAAACTATTATTGAGCCCAAAAATCAAGTTTTTGACTATGGCTCAAGAAAAAAATCGTTGTATGGATCCAATTTTTACAATATCCAACGAACTCATACTTTGCACTTTTTCGAGAAGAGATCATCAATAATCTTTTTACAATATTTCATCTGTTCGGTGAGTTTTCCCTTGAATCGGGGCTTCATCGAACTCCAATCGATAGGCTCCCGATTTTTCGGCTTAATTGCACGCTTGTCTTTTTTGGCAGTCGACGGCGGAGATTCTTCATCAGCAGTTGTGGTGTCAGCTTTTCGTTTCACTCCTTTATGAACTTTAGCGGGTGTGGGTGGTGGTTCGGTGGTCGAAGCAACTTCGTTTGCTGCTGATATCACTTCCGTTTTCACTGCTTTAATCGCATCCATGTTTGATGAACTATCTGGCAAGCCTCTGGCAATTGATGATTCACGACTGGCTGAAAATATAAAATTAGAATTTTTGACAGAAAAATAAAAAGTGCGAAAAAATTATATTGAAAATTTGTTAGAGACGCAACCAAAAAGGACAACCATTAATAGAAAAAATGATAGCACAAAACAATAAATATAAATTAGTTAGTAGTGATAGGTCGAAATCGAACGAAATCGGTTCTCTAAGTTTTTTCTTTAGGCTTTTATGAAAAATGTCAAAAATAAAAATAACACAGAAATTGTGTTTTACAACTTTTATTTAAAAAAAAACAAACAATTTTTGAACAAAAAATTTTTCACAACGTGTTAAATATGAGAATTTCGTTTTATATATTACGAAAAGTCCGTTTCGAATTAGCCTAGAGCCAAAATCGGAACTGATTTTTCGTGGATAAAAAATTGAATCCTTAATTTTAGAAAATTGATAGTTGTCATTTTTTAGTAAAAAAATATTTTGTTAAAGAATATAATTTAAAACAATGACAAAAATTTTTTGAGATGATTCAGGCTCCAATGATTCATATGTGCCTCTTCAACAATAGCAAATCATATAAATTTTTAAAATTTAAATTTTTTTGTAAAAAAAAATCGGTTTTTGTACTCAAAATTGAATTAAAAATCGATTTTTGTGTTCAAAATTAAGTTTAAAAATCGGTTTCTATGCTGTGTAAAAATCTTTTTGTTAAATTTTTAAATAAAAAATAAGCTCACAAAATTTTTGTAGCATAATCTTTAAGGTCTATTAATAAACATTTAACAAAAAGAAAAAACAACAGACAAACACACAATAAACATTAAAAGAAACACTCACCGTTACAAAGTGCTCTTTTAGCATTTCAATTTTTAAAGGTAAATTTTTGTGGAAAATTTTTGCGACTCAAACAAGAAAAAGACTGAAGAATTTTCCTATGTGCATGTGCAAAAAGACAGTTAGTAGATTAGTTTTGAATAAACAGGAAATTCATATAACCCAATATTTCGTTTTGATACAAAGCTCTAAATTCGTAATTCAGTCAAACAAAAATGCATATGAGAAAAAGATCAAATTTAATCCAAACATGGATTTTTTTCACTTCAAAATGAGGACAAAATTCGATTTGTTTAGTTGCTCAAAATTGTTTTTCTCCGTTTTCTAATTCCTTCCGAAATCAGGATTTGGACGGAACTAGGACAATTTCTCCAACGGATAATTTTTATATATGGTTAAAGTAAAAATTGTAGATACTTTTTAACAAATGTAGAAAAATGTTTTCTCTATATTCTAGAATGAACTTGGAATGCGAAAAGCCATTTGGAGAAGTTGAGCCAATCGTATCAATAAACACGAATTTATTGAAGATTTATTGAGATTCAGGAGTCTTTTATTGCAATTGCAATAAAAAAAGTTGTCACACATCACCTTAGTTCCCTCAGGATAATTTTTTTAGAATTTTTCAAAAATTTACCTTGTTCCCTTTAATTTTTATTTCAAAAATTTTAGGCAAAAACATAAGGGGAACCAAGATGATTTGTGCAAAAAATTTTCAAAAATCACTTGAAAAAAGTGTGAAAATTTGGAAAATTTTGGTGATGGGAATAAACTAGCAGTCATGAAGATCATTCAAGAACCACAAGGATATAAATCGATTTTCTTTTTTCTCGCAGACGCACAATTGCTGGACGAAATTCTGCATCATCTATCATACACTCTGCATATAAAAATAATCATGACCCATGACACAAATATTTATCTGGAGCTATGTATCAAAATGAAGATGGTGCATAGAGGAATCAGTTTAAAAATTTTCAACAACAAAAATAATCCGAGCACCTTGTACGGTAGCATTGTGAAAATAGTTAAGCACAGCAGTGGTCGAAACGCCTCCAGGAGTGGGAGTCGACCTAGAACTACTAGGTAAGCTACCTCCATCGACTGTCGATGCTGCTTTCGAGCCAGATGGCCGTGATCCACTACCACCAAAAGAGCTCTTCTTACCTCCTTTTGCAGGGCGTTTGGCACTTGGTTGAGGGATTTCGACTTCCTGAAAAATACTTGTATAAAAATTGTTTGTCGGGTAGTAGTGTAGACAGAAATTTTGGAGGATGCAGAATTCCCCCCCCCCCCCGATAGTGCATAAGTACCAAATTTTGATTGGACGCGTAAACGATTGAAGCAATATCTGCACTAGAGCCATTTTTAATTTGAGGTACATTTTTTGACCAAAAATAATAAATGCTGCTCAAATAATAAGAAAAAGGCTCAAATCGATTTTGGCCTCAATTTTAAGCTCAAAAATCGATTTTTTACTCAATAAAAATTAATGCATTGCTTGATCAGCTGATTTTTTAAACTAAATTACACATATTTTTAACAATTAAAAAATTATGACTCTTGCCATTTTTAACCGCTATAAGTATATACAAAATTCGACAAATTTCTGCCTACACTACTACTAATTTTTATATATAATCGTTTTTTTCGGACCTCCGCAGGCATTTGCTTAATTTTCTCTCTATACAAATTTTCAATATTCTTGCACATCAAAGAAACATCATCTTCGTTCTGGTTAAATCTATAGCAGTTGACGAAAATCGATTCAAAATCCTGAAATTACATAAAAATTAAACTCACTTCAACGGGCATTTTTTTGAGCTTCTCTAACATTAGGGTCTCAAGGCTTTTGGCCATTGTATAGACTCCATAGTGGGGTGGATTGAAGGTGTAGCAATTGTTGAACATGGTCATTATGTCCTAGAAAAAATGGAACATTTTCTCTTGTTGCAGGCATTTTTTGTGGACTCAAAAAAATTTAAGAACAAAAATGGATCCAAAAATAATTTTTGCATCCAAATTATGTCTAAAAAATAGTTTTAGATCCAAAATCATTATTTTGATTTTAAATTTATTTTCTAAATATTCAAATTGTATTTTTTTAAATCAAAAAAAATTTTTGAATTTTTTGAGTCAAAAATTCAATTTTAAAAAACTTTTTAACGTATAATAATGTTTTTAAGGGGTGGTGGAAAGGGAAAAATACAAAAAATCAACTAAAAAGGTGCAAAAAGCATGCAAAATAGACTAAATAAAATGCGTGATAAATATTTTTTGCAATTTTCTCTCATTTTTGGAAATTTACATCTTTTTTTCACGGGCACAACACGACAAAGAAAGCTAATATTTTAAGCACAAAACAAATTTTTTTTGTTGAAAATTGGCTCATTTAAAATGCATGCCGCAACGATAGAAGAGAGAATGTTCGAATTTTTCTATGACATCAAAGTTTTGTATTAAAAAAATCACTGCACAAGAAATTTCAAACAAAAAAGTATGGCAATAAAATTTTGGCCAAATACATTAAATCCAAAAAAATAACACACAAATACTTTATTAGATAATAAATCTCTCAATAGATTTTTTTATCGAAAACTTTGAGCTTATAAAAATCAATTTTCTCAATCTTTTCAAGTCAAAAATCGATTTTTTACACTTTCAAAAATTTGACCATACTTTTCCATGTTATACAAAATAAACTTGACTCATATGTAAATTTCCAAAAATTCATGTGACCATACAAAAATATTATTATTGAACCAAAACTCAATCAAATATATAGAATAACTGAGTACTACAATTGCTACAATTCCAGTGATAATAATAATATAAGTATAATCCACCACCACTTTAGGAGCCAACAATATTTTTGGCGTGAAATTTTGAAATTTGTATGGCTCAAAAATTGAAAAGATCTATTTTTAGAAGCAAAAAATTCTATCATATAATCTTCAAAAAATTCGTATTTTGAGCCAAAAATTTCAAAATTCAACGTGGTACTCATCAAATTTTAATTATTTTCAAATATCCTACCCGCATACAGTCGGATGCTGAATAATAGTACACATTTTTTAGTCTCTTCTCAATCGTATTCATATCCATGGGACGCTTGATCACTTTGAAATATTCCTAAAAATATTTTTCAAATACGCTAAAAAATAAATTGGCAAAAAATTTTAAAAATGCGACAAAAATTAAAAAAATAATTTCAAAATCAGTCATAAATTCCAAAAATGGATTTGAAATTTTTCAATTTTTTTCAAAACCTACAGTAATGCCCAATTTGACAGTATCAACAGGTTTCATAAAAGGCCATGCATGTTTGTGATTTTTGGCTGCTTTCAACACTTCCTTAGCAATAAAATCCAGTTGGTTAGTGTGTCGAGTGGGCTTTCCTTCAGGTGGAATGACTCGTGGCTGGACAACTCCGTTCACTGGTTCCTTAAAAATTCGAGTAAACTTAAAAAATGAGATTTTCAGTGAAAAAAATTGAGAAGAGGGGGTAAAGCAGATTTTCAAATTCTGAAGTTTAAAGATTTTTAAAATGAAACATACGTATTCTGATAGCCCATATATGAGTTTGAAGCATAGGTGTATAAGGGGGGTGATAGTTCAGAGCGGTTGCGGTACGTTTGACGACCTTTTTTTTTTGGTCGACGCGCTTCACGTCACAAATTTTTTTAACGTGCCGCAAGCGCATGCGGTACGTTTTTTATTTTTCCCTTGCGGCATGCGGTACGTTTTCATTTTTCGGGCCTCGTGTGGCTGTATCAGGGTGGGAGGCTACCACCCCCTATATTTCTATGGTTTGAAGACGACTTTTAGTCAAAAACATTTTTTGATCACACTCTTGGCTGTAAGATCAAAAGCTCAAAAATCGAAGTCGATTTTTAGAAAAATCAAATTATTTTCATGTACTAATTTTGCGCGCTAAAGATTCCTCAGAAAATTTGGGTAGGGGAGGGGCTAGTTGGCGATTTTTGATGAAAACGCCAGGGAGGGGGATAGTTGGCGATTTATGATGAAAACGCCTCAAAAAATCGAAATTTTTGAGCTCAGGTAAAACTTTGAGGCCAAAAATCTAGTGTTCCGGGCGTTTTAATAAAAAATCATCAACTAGCCCCCTACCCAAATTTTCTGAGGAATCTGTGCACAAAATTTGCGCGTGAAAAAATTCGATTTTTCGGAAAATCGACTTTCTCGATTTTTGAAATTGACAAAGGGAGGGATGAGGCGGGGAGGGAAAAAGAGAAGGGATGAATGAAGTGAAAATGGGAAGAGACCTATATGAATGTCGTATTTGAGCTGATTTTGTTTGAGTGTTTTGTGTGTATGAAATGAAGGGCATGAATATAAGCTTTTATGAGCTCAAAAATCGAATTTTTCTCAATTTTTGAGCTCAAACTACACACGCACCTGTGTTGGCGTTTCCCAACCGTGTGCTGGGCCCTGCAGTGGAATATCAAAGGTATCCACTTTCCTCTGCTCGGTTTCACCGCCGTTCGAGACACCCGCATCTTCTTCCATTTCAGCACCAGATTCAGCATCTTCACTACCTCTTCCATTCAAGGCACTCGAAGTGGCCTCCTCTGCTTCTTTTACACCGTTATCTGTGGGTTCTTTTGATGTGGTTACTTCATCCGGCTTATTATTATTCGCATTGGACATGGTGCTGAAAAATTGCAACGTTAAAAATGGCAAAAAATCGACAAAATAAAAAAAACACACAATAAGTGAACAAGAAGATTTTTTATTTAGGAACAAAATCCCTCAAACTTCAACTTTTTCTGCAAAAATTTCATAAAAACCCTTTTAAAATTAACATTAAGTGACGTCATTAAGCTTTTTTAATCTTAAAAAAGATCAATTTTTTGATAAAAAGTTCATTTTTTGGATAAAATAGGACAGAGTAAATTTTTTTGAGTCAAAATTCCACAAAAATTCAATTTTTGATGAAAAAATCGAAAAATTAAAAATATTATGACGTCATCAAAACCCCTTAAAAATAACACACATAAAGCCTTTTCAAATAAAAATTCAAGTCGAAAATTATGCCAAGTCCACCAAAATCACAACTTCAATGCCAAATCGCAAGAAAACCCCAAAAAATGCAAAATTAGCAAACTTTTTGAGCCCCTAAAAACCGCCGCCCGTCAATAAACAACGCGCATTGAATGACGTGGCCTAAGCAGCTCGAAACCCCAATTTATAACGCTTTCGAAAATTTTACCTATGCATATGTGCTCGAGCCTTACAAACTCATTTTTGGTGCACGCAAGGGGTGAGGTGTTAGAATTGAAAAATCAAAATTTTTGCACCCTCCCCCAGTGCACTCAAGAGTGGTCTGGGTTGGCCCGTGGATCGAGCGAACGAACGCACCGTCTTCGACGGAGCTTCGCTTCCTTCTGATTTGATTGGCTGTTTTCGTGAGCCATTTCTCAATAGTATTAGCGCGAATTGAAAATCATAAAAATTTACGGTGGTTTTTTCGCGTTGATTTGAAAAGAGAAATAAAGGATGAGAAGAGAGAAGAATTTAAGGAAAAAAATAAAAACGTTTTTCTAACTTCTTACTTACATTTTATCAAAAGTTTGCTTCAATACGTTCATTCTTCGCAATTGTGAAATTCTTTGATGAAATTCTTTTCGTGGACTACCAAAATTTTGGTGAAACATTCGCTAAAAAAAGATACAAAAAATAGAAAAGTAGCAATAGACACAATTTATACTTTTCTCGTTTTTCCGCAGTAGAACAATTTTTGCCACGGCAGAAAACGCGAGTTTTATTTATACAGGAGGGGAGGGGGGGGGCAAAAGTCTTAACATTTCAAAAACGTGTTTTATCGACAATTCTTGATGAGAAAACACCTTTTCAGCGTTTTTGACAATGTCAGGATTTTTGCCCATCAGCCGAGGACTTTTACCTCCCCTCCCCACCTCCTCCTGTAGCTTACAGTGGTGTACCCGGGCCCTCCGCGAAATCCGAAAATGAAATTTTTTTCCTAATGGATGTTTTTACTCAATTTTTTTCAAAAATACTAATGGTTCCCCTTTTGATTTTTCACCAAAAATCGTAATTTTCTGAGCATTTTCAGCTTAAAAACGGCTATTTTCGAAAGAATTTCGTTCCTGTGGCGCTGTTTGTTTGGCTAAAACGTCAAGAATTCAACAAAAAAATTTCGAAAAAGCTTAAAGGGGGAACAAGGCGATTTTTTCATTTCTTGGGGGAAATGTGCAAAAAATCGGAACTTGTGCATTTCGGCCTCCCAAATTTGGAGGGGGTGCCGAACGGGAATGAGGCTGCGTTCAAGCATGTAAAAAAAGTTGTCAAAAAGTTGTCGAAAAGTTGTCAAAAAGTTGTCGAAAAGTTGTCAAAATGTTGTCGAAAAGTTGTCAAAAAAGCTGTCGAAAAAAGTTGTCGAAAAACAAAAGGGTCGCGGGTTCGAATCTCGCTTGGAGCTTAATTTTTTGCACAA
>OZJO01018736.1:0-35019 GCA_900406225.1 Acrobeloides nanus | reverse complement strand
TGTAAAAATGGCTTTTTTATAATTCTTTACAGTACATTTCAAATGGTGCCAATCCCTTCGCTTCAATACGCAAACACGAAAATTTTAAAATTTTTATGCAATTTTGTATGTCAAATATCTCCTCAGGGTTGTCGAATTGGAATTTACTTCCAAAGCAAAAAGTGGTTGCCCCAACGTGAACTTTCTTTTCCACGTTTGAACAAAAATTCGGTTCAAAAGTGGACTGGTCCTTTAACGAGCTGTTTCGCCTGATTTGAAGTGTTCCAACCATCTTCGGACTTGCAATTTTTAAAAATGCAATTTTTAGATCATTTTTTTCTAAAAAATGGTCAGATTTTCAAATAATTGGTATTTTTTAACCTTTGGCCAAGGATTTGCGGGGGGGGGGTCGGTCGACTTGCGGGAGGGGTGATCCCAATTGGGACCCCTCTCCACAGCTGCCCTAATCTCATATGAAAGAGAATCTAAAATGTCCAAAAATCCAATTTCCTAATGGACCCCTTATGCCAAAATCTAAAAAATGCTGGATTTTTTAGCAAAAATTCATTAAAACATCTGAATTGGTATCCAAATGGACAAACACCACCAAAAATTTTTCGGAGCTGTACGACCTGGGAGGTACACTTAACGTGACTCAGGAGGAGGGGTGATCTCAGCTAGGCGCGCGAAGCTCGCCGAGCTGCCGCTTAGCCTAAATCAAAATGCAACCCTACTTCCGATTTCGATTGTGGTCAATACCTACTGATTGTACTAGGCCATGTCATACCGGACTGTAACTCATACACCCAGCGATTTTACCTATGACACGATTTTAACTATGCCGCGATTTGATTCGTATAAACTTTTTAAAAATAGCGCGATTTCATACACAGTCTTATTTAACCTCAAAGCGCTTCTAAGCTGAGTGATGAAAAGCCGCATCGTTTGGTTTTTTAATGCTGCATTTCAAATGTTTCATACATTTCAGATATATTTGTATAAAACCAAACGGTCTGTTTCTAACGCAGTCTTTTTACTGTAATTAAAATCTCAGTTAACCATCCCTTAAGAGTAAAAAGTTTTCCGACTCCAAACATGCGTTTAGCTTTGTATGTATCAGTTGCGAAACAACTGTTTAGACGTTAGGCCTACAGGGAGACCACGTAACATTTACGTCTCAGGTACGCGTTATCTGCTGTGTCGGCCTAGTTTAATAGCAATAAAATCGGAATGAATGAGTCACTTGACAGAAACACAGAAAATGCATTCCAATGGTAAATTTTTTATCAGATCATAAAGAGAGACTATTAAAATGTAAATGTCGTAAAAGAAAAATCAATTTTTTTCACTGGTTGATATACAGTTCGTTTCTTGGCTATATTCCACTTTTATTAGGTCAGTTAGGTAGTGAGGGGACTAGTGTGGATAAGTTGTTTATCTCTGTGAGAGAAATAGAAAATAGTGTGTTATAGCGTGGTATCAGTTGCAACATTTCATCGCCTGGAGTCATCAATATTATGAATAGTGTAAAAAGGGGAAATAAAATACTTTTATTTTAAACAAATACCCAATATTCACAAGCTGTAGCGTCTGTGAAATGGTTAAAGGGGGTCCAACTTAGGGTCGGGTAGAAATTAAAAAAAATTTGTTTAACAAGTGACCTTCTAGGGGTAATTTTATGCGAGGAAACGATTGCGCGCATTCCCAAACTTTGAAAACGCTTCCTTGACCCTGGTTCAGGGAAGGAATCGGTGTATTGAAGTGAAAATCAAACATTTTTGGATTTTTATGAAAAACTGTCGATTCTTAGGTTTTCTAGGCGTTTTCACGGTTCGGGAGTGCGCGCAATCGATTCCCCGATTAGAAACACCTAAGAATCAACAGTTTTCTCATAAAAATCCGAAAATGTTTGATTTCCGCTTCAATACACCGATTTCTTCCCTGCATCAGGGTCAAGAAAGCATTTTCAAGGTTCGGAAATGCGCGCAATCGTTTCCTCACATAAAATTACCCCCACTTGTTAAAAAATTTTCTACCCAGCCCTAAGTTGGACCTCCTTTTAAGATCGAAGTGCAGTGAAAAATTCTTAAGTTTTAACAAAAACCCAAAAAGAGTTGAAAACATTTCACAAACGCCTATAAGTCACCATAATGCCGCCTGAGGGGGAGGACTAAAACGGGTCTGGGTGCGGCATATTTTTAATCTGCGAATGTTTTGCAAAAGAGAAACCCACCCTAATTTTTTATGCTCTTTCCAATGGTCACTTTCGTTTTATGCAAATCTGCTTTCTGTGAAACTTTTCTTAGAAAATTATTGAAAAATGGGGGCTAAAACGGTTGCCGGGTGCGGCATGAATCGGCTATTTCTGAAGGGGCTAGACGCTTCGGGCAAGAGAGAAATCTACCCTAATTTTTTATGCTCTTTCCAATGCATCTTTCGTTTTGTGCAAACCCTTTTTTATGCTAAACTTTTATTAGAAAATGAGTTGAAAATAGAAAATAGCCGATTCATGTCGCACCCGGCAACCGTTTTAGCCCCCATTTTTGGACAATTTTCTAAGAAAAGTTTCACAGAAAATAGATTTGCATAAAACGAAAAATTCATGAAAAATGGAGCATTTTTTGTTTTTACAGTAAATTCTGAATCGTTATTGTTGTCGAGATAATCGCGTTTGAAGTTGGCGATTTTTGANACCAATTTCAAAAATCGCCAACTTCAAACGCGATTATCTCGACAACAATAACGATTCAGAATTTACTGTAAAAACAAAAAATGCTCCATTTTTATGAATTTTCCGAATATATAAATTATGGCAAACTTCGCTACTCTAAAGAATTTTCAAATTTTTGTCAGACCTTTTCAAGCTCCATTTTCTATTTAATGTGAAGATCGTGGGTTCGAAACCCACTCGGGGCGATATTTTTTGCATATTTTTTCAGATTTTGCAAAAAACAACTCCTATGAGGGTAATTTATGAATCCGAATTTAGCATTCCCGAAACCTGAAAACGCTTATTTGACCCTAATTCAGGGAAACAAGTTGATTTTTTAACGTGAAAATGATCAAAATATTGGGATTTAAAAAAGTAATTTTTTTAAAACAAATATTTGGGTAATTTTATGCGAGAAATCGATTGCGAATACTGCTTGAAGATGCTTTTTGAACATGATTCAGGGATTTTCGTGTTGAAAAGCCAAACTTCCCCCCCTGAATCAGGGCAATTAAGCGTTTTCATGATTCGGGAATGCGAAATTCGGATTCCCCACATAAAATTACCCCTAAAGGAGTCATTTTTTAACCAAAATTTGAAAAATTATGCAAAAATGCAAAAAAATATCACCCTGGATAGGATTCGAATCAGTGTCGTAATTTGGGGGCTGATCGATTGGAGTGGGGGCGGGGGGCAATTTTTAGATAAATAATTCGAAATTTTGACCAAAAAGTCGAATTTAAGCTCAAAAATTCAAAAGTTTGATCTTAGAATTCGACCTCTGGCACCAAAAAAATCGAGTTATAATCGAAAATTCCAGTTTGGGACCAAAAACTCGGTGCCTTTTTTACCAAAATTCGAGTTATACTCAAAAATTAAGTTTTTGGCAAAAAGTGGCGTTTGAGCTCATAAATTCAAATTGTTGACCCTAGAATTCGATTTTTGAAAAAATCATCCTTCATCCAAAAACTTCCCGTTTGTTTCCAAAAATTGATGCTTCTTTAAAACATCTTTTAAAGGACCAGTCCAGTAATTTACAACCATATGAAAATGATATATTCTGAATGATCATGAAAAATGGAGCATCTTTTGTTTTTACGGCATGTTCTGAATCGTTGTAGTTTTCGAGATAATTGCGTTTGAAATTGCTCATGCATTTCGTTGTAATACGCAAAAATTTTTAAATTTTTTGCGGAAAAATCGATTTTTGTAGCAATTTTTTAAATTGTCATAAAATGAACATTATAGCAATTTTTTATAGCTAAATGAGACGAACAAAATGACATAAAAATTATCCAATTTGAACATTGTTTTGGGTTATTGAAACGAAAACATGAATCAGGGTTTTCGTTTCAATAACCCAAAACAATGTTCAAATTGGATAATTTTTATGTCATTTTGTTCGTCTCATTTAGCTATAAAAAATTGCTACAATGTTCATTTTTTGAAAATTGAAAAAATCGATTTTTCCGCAAAAAAATCCAAAAAAGTTTGTGTATTACAACGAAGAGCTTGTACACAAATTCAAAATTTCAAACGCAATTATCTTGAAAACTACAACGATTCAGAACATGCTGTAAAAACAAAAGATGCTTCATTTTTCATGATCTTTCCGAATATATCATTTTTCATATGATTGTAACTTACTGGACTGGTCCTTTAAAGGGAGGGGGTCCAACTTACGGCAGGGTAGAAAATTTTTTTAACAACTGACTCTTTAGGGGTAATTTTATGCGAGGTTTTTTCCACAGTTTTTCCTAACTTTTGATCTAGGTCTCAAAAAAATCTGAGGTTGTCAGACCTTGAAGGTCCCTTATAAGCCCCCCGGGTTTAGGGGTTTTTGCATTTTCGCTTCAATACAAAACACACAAACCTCCGTTTTATGACACCCCTCCGGGGGTGACTAAATTTCTTTTTTATCAAGTTTTATGAATGTTTCATATTTTTATATGAAAATTTGATAAAAAAGAAATTTAGTTACCCCCGGAGTAACTGTAATATTTTAGTGTAAAATGCAAATTACACCACCATTGGATTACAATGTAGTCACACGGGAATCGTTCGGGGACCGGGGATCGAACCGTGAATACATGGAGTGGGCGAACCCACTTGCCTGATAAAATTCGTTATTGAGACTATTACTAGAAATTTAAAAAGTTTCATGAAATTATATGAAAAATTGATTTTTTTCAAATTTTGTTTTATGTCGAAATCAAAAATTGGTGTCGAAATTTCGAAGTCGTGATTTCGCAGCATCACTACGGTGCACGCTCTAACAATTTTGAAGAACAGAATTTCGTGTTAATAATTCTAATTGCAATTCAGGCAATTTTGTTGAATGTTTTTAAAAAAAAGTTTTTAGCAAAGCAAAGCCTTAGCGATTTAGTACGAAAAATCGTCAAGCTTGCGAAGAAGAGCAGTTAGCTGAGCCTTTCAGACATTTTTAGACATGTTTTACAGATTCATAAAAGAAGTTTAAAGGAGGCCAATTTAGAAAACAGTTTTAAATTTTTTAAAAAAATTTTTTCCGGGTAAAAACAGTTTTTTTCTTGATTATGTAATGAATTATGGGGAAATCCCGTTTTTTGGCACATTTTCAAAAATGCTCCGCAGAGGTTACGGGAAAAACTTGAAAATTTCTTCCTTGACTCTGAATCAGGCAAAAAATCGATTTTTTCCTAATTTTTGAATCGAAACAGTCTCAAAAAATTATCAGGGTCAGTGAAGATTTTTCAATATTTCTCAATGCGCAATCGATTTTTCGCATAGAAAACCACCATTGAGTCATTTAGAAAAAATTTAAAAGAGGTTATCTGTAATTTTTGACTTTTGACTTCATCATAGGGTACAAAAAACCAAAAGTGCTCAGATTTGTTTAAAACCGACGTATATCCTAGGTTATCGACTATGCTGAATCCAAAAATGCCAAAATTATCATAGGTTTCCATATTAGGTTCTAAGATACTGAGGGGGTGCCATTTTTGTCATATGCGAAAAAATGGTCTTTCATGTGAAGCTCATAGCTCCAGAACCAAAGAGGCTAGAGTTATGATCTTGGTGCCAATGGAAATTTTTTAAATTAGCGAAATTTGCCATAATTTATATATATTCGGAAAATTCATCAAAAATGGAGCATTTTTTGTTTTTACAGTAAATTCTGAATCGCTACTGTTGTCGAGATAATCGCGTTTGAAGTTGGCTATTTTTGGAATTGGTTTAGAATTTGAATTCCCGCCAAAAACCCTGATTTTCAACGGTAGCGATTCAGAATTTACTGTAAAAACAAATGCTTCTGGAGCTATGAGCTTCACAGGAAAGACCATTTTTTCGCATATGACAAAAATGGACCCCCTCAGTATCTCGGAACCTAATATGGAAACCTACGAAAATTTTGGCATTTTTGGATTCAGCATAGTCGATAACCTAGGATATACGTCGGTTTTAAACAAATCTGAGCACTTTTGGTTTTTTTTGTACTATGATGGAGCCAAGAGTCAAAAATTACAGAAACCTCTTTTAAAAACTTTTCCAACCCGACTGTAAAGGCTCCCCTTTCTTAAGTACAGGCTTGGTCCAAGTTACTCTTAAAACACTTTTTTTTAAGAAAACAGAGCTTTATATCACAAAACGTGTCACAAAATTTTTTAAGGGTTATTTTTCGTGTGATTTTCTCGTTTTTCTATCAATTTTATCAAAAGTAACCTTTAAGAAAATTGTAGAAGAAATCAAGCTCTACAAGAAGATTTAAAACGAATCTTGAAAACGAAGGTCATTATCAAAATAAGTATCCTTACAAAATTTTTGTGACATAGAAGCTCGGTTTTCTCGAAAAATTTGTTTTATACAAGCGCATAAGGCGCTCGCTTCCAGCTTTTAATTGTTTATTAATCATGCTATAAACCTTTTTACATCAAATAAAAAATGGTTGGCATAAAAAATGATTAATTATTGCCAAGCAGCTTAAGATGGTCCTCCGTGTCTCAAAGTAAGTCAGCAAAATCCTCTGGCCCAGTAACATCCGCCATCGCAGCTGATTCAGTGCTAACTTGCCATACGGATTCTCTTTTTTTAAGATATTCAGTGATGTTTTTGTATTTTCGTTCTTTAGCTAAATTAAGTGGAGTCTTGCCATCAATGTCAGTAGCATTAACATCAGCGCCATGTTCCACCAACCATTGGACGACATCTAAGCTACCCTGAGCTGCCGAGTGCAGCACCGTCCGGCCATCATTGCTTTTAACATTAACATCAGCGCCATGTTCCACCAACCATTGGACGACATCTAAGCTACCCTGAGCTGCCGAGTGCAGCACCGTCCGGCCATCATTGCTTTTAACATTAACATCAGCGCCATGTTCCACCAACCATTGGACGACAGCTAAGCTACCCCATTGAGCTGCCGAGTGCAGCACCGTCTCGCCATTATTGCTTTTAACATTAACATCAGCGCCATGTTCCACCAACCATTGGACGACATCCAAGTATCCCCCTGCAGCAGCTAAATGTAAGGCTGTTTCTTTATAATAATCAGTTGTAGTGGCTTCCAATAGAGATTTTAGAATTGTTTCATGTCCTTTTAGACTATTCAATAAAAATCTGATAATTTTTACAGCACCTTCTTGAGCTGCTAGGTGTAAAAGCGTCTTGCCTTTGTTATTAAAAAGTTTTTTCTGATCTGATTGCCATAATCTTTCTATCTGTTTCCCATATCGTGCCAAAGTGTTTTCTGGTAAAGTGTGTGGTAAAGATTCTGGTAACTGACCATTAAGAAAAGCTCTCGTAACTTGATAGGCTGGTTGCATAAGAATTTCTTGCAGCACAAACTCAACTACAGTCTCATTGTCTAGACTAGCTACCAAAAACTTCCCTACTAAGTATTCAGCAAAAGTTCTGTGAATAAAGTGAGGTTTATCTTCAATGATTTGATCGATAATTCCATTGTTTATTTTACTTGTTTTTATATCATTGATAAAAGATGAGAGTTTTTCTTTCTTCTTCTTAAAAATTATCTGTTTATTATTTTCATCATGGACAATCTTTAATTCTGGATATTCTTCGCTAAATTCTTGATAAAACTTTTCACAGAGTAACCTTTCTACCTTGTCTTCTGGAAATATCGTATATAAGGCTAAGCTCTGATGCTTTTCTATAAATTCCGAGTACCCTGTTTCATTCTGGGCTTTTTCGTTTGGTTGGCTATACAATCTACTTTTTTCTTGTTGAATATCATATTTTTTCTTTAAAAAGCGTTCATATAAATCAGTGAGATCAAGCTTTTCTGGTAATTGCAGCTTAGCTTCTTTTGCGTTAAAAAACTTCGCAAAATCCTTCTCAAAAGCTTCGGCAAGCATTCTGGTTTGGAGGGGAATACCAGTCAATTCTGTATCTTTATATCTAATCCATTTTGTTAGTAAGCCTATTAATGCTTCAGCATAATCTTTTAACCGTTCTTGCTGTGCTTGAGTGACTTCAGAAAGGCCTGGTTTTTGTTGCCAGAATTTAGTCAAAAAGTCGACTTGATTGTCTTTAGAGAAAGGTTCAAGCTTATAGGAAAGCTGCTGTAACTCATCTTCCAGTATATCTCTCTCATTAGGCCGAGTTGTAACCCAAATCTGTTTTATAGTGCTATTTCTCAGTGCTTGAATCAGATGAATCGCCGTTTCTCTGTAGTCTGGGCTGATCTCGTCAAAGCCATCAAACATTATGATCAGTTTGCTAGTTTGACTCTTGAAGTGTGTTTTAAACATTGCTTGTTCCAAAGGATTAGAAAGTTTTAAGATATCTCTTTCTAGAAACTGAATGGCCATATTAGTGGTTTCGTTGATATCATGTGCTTGAAAATCGCCTTTTTCTTTCTCTTTTTTTTCTCTTTCCAACTCATTCGTGTATTCATTCAAATTAATTCTGACTATCCATAAGTCTGGGTTCTGTTCTTTTATTTTTTGTGCCAAATTAGTAAGCACTGTCGACTTACCCATTCCCGCTGTATCGGAAATGATGATCACCTTGTGTTCGTTTGTATGCTTCAACCATTCATCTTCCGTATGCTTTTGATTGTCTTTTTCTATGTATTTGTGTAAATTAGATAAAGACCCTTGTGATCGATTCCATATTAGTCGACCTGAGTCGCTCGTTAGCCAATGGGTTGGACGATTCGGTTGTAGTTGACATAATTTCTTAAACTGTTCTGCTGCTTGGCTATTATCAAGAATAACAAATCTTATATGGTCACTTGTATCGGGGTTATATTCTTGGAACGAACAGATTCTATCCTTTGTTAGTACTAAATCGCTAAGGCTTGCTTTATCTATGCCACTGATCACTAGTAAATCTTTACTTTTGTGCTGTGACTCGTCTTGGCTTTCTTTAAAAATTCCCATCGAAATCGTTGGATAAGTGAATGAACGATTTATATAATAGTTTTTCGTATCGCCTAAAGTTACTAATTCGGATCCAATTGTGAAGTTTGCATTATTGAGTAGCTTAACTATAATTTCAATGTCGATTAGTTTTTTTAATTCTTCATTGACCAGCTTCTTTAGGCTTTTCTGTTTTCCTTGGAATGTAACTGATGTTTCAAGAATCTTTCTTTGCCATTCAATTGTTAAATCATTTAATGAATCTTTGTCTTGTAGCTCCGAATAAAAAAATTGGTCTGTCTAAAGAAAAATTTTAAAAAAGAGTTTCGGTAAGAGTCGTTAGAACGCATTCGAACATCCAAGTAAGAGTCGTTCGAAGAGGAAATCGCGTTCTGTAATTTATGCTTACGAAAATTTACGGAAAATTTTCCGTTACCGCCCACCCCTGGTTCGAACATGATTTGCTACAGGGTGTCTCAAAAAGGTGAATTTTCGACATTCCTTCATAAGTTTGGGGACCCGAAAATTTTATTCCTAAAAATGACATCCCTAGAGGTAATTTTGCACGGGGAATCGATTGCGTAGATTCCCGAAGCGTGATAAAAACGCTTACCTGACCCTGATTCACGGAAAAAACTGGTTTTTTAAAAGTTAAATCACGCTTTTTCGCAATATACGCATGAAAAAAGTCGAAAATGAGATTTTTAAAAATTTTTATCTGCAAATCATGTTGAGGTTTGGCGTGAAAAATCGATTTGACTCCCCCACTGTCAACTTAAAAGCACCATATCTCGGGAACTATAAGGTTTCAGAAAAAAAGCTTCTGTACGAGTACGGCCTTGACCTGATCAACTATAGCAAAAGGACCTATAAAAACGGAGCTGATTTGAGTTAGATAGAGATTTTTGAAAGCTGGTATTATAAATAAGGAGTCAAATAGACTAAAATAGAATCAAAGTCAAAAATCTCGATAAAGCATACCAGAAAATTTTTCCCCCAGCATAACAAGCTAAATATGAGGGAAATGTAGCAAAACGAATTATTGAAAATGGATATTTTCTCATCGAGATAGGGTGGTTGTATTCTTGGGGGTCAACTTCAAAGTCCCATATCTCGAAGAATATGAGGTTTCGGAAAAACCGCTCATCCAGATTTAAATCTTGACGAGTACAATTAATAGTAAAAAGAATAATTGACCACGGATTAAGCCTCCCTAAGATAATGCTTTTTGAAATTGGGTACCCTAAAAAACCCCCCACAAAACGTGAAAATATAGGCTAACTCCAAAACTATGAGGTGCACAAACTTTTCTTTGTCATATTCCTTTCCCGCAACCAGCCCTTAAGAAACTCGCCGCCGTGTTTTGGGTAGGGTTATGAAAAGATTTTGTCAGGTTTTTTCCAAATTTTTACAGATTATGGCAGATTTTGACAATCGAAATCTGTCAATTTCTGTCAAAATTTGGAAAAAAACCGGTTTTTTCTGTCAAATTCACAACCATAGTTTCAGGTCTCAAATTTATGAAAAAATGTCGAACAATCCACTTTTTTGAGACATCCTGTACATACAATTTCGGTAAACTGTCACATGGCTCAATTTCTTTAACAAATCAAAACTTTGAACAGCTCTAAATCGATAACCGGGTCAAAAATGCTGATCTTTGCCAAAAACCCGGTCGAAAAATCGAGGCATGCCCAAAGATTTGAGTTTAACTTTTTATTGAAGCGAAAACTTGCTATAGATATCTATTGGGTTGTAACAAAAGTTCGTTTCACAAAAATCAAGGTCTTTTTATGCGTTTAAAAAATTTATTTTTTGCATCAAAATTTATTTTTTAGCTATAAAATGGTTATTCAAAACATGAAAAAGCATTTGCGACACGTTTTGCTGTGGCTTTTTGACAAGGACAACTTGAAAAAATAGAGAAGCGGCCAGAGAAATTCAAGAAGTTTATGGGAACGGGGCGATCACGGAACAAGGATGCGGAAAGTGGTTGAGAAAGTTCAGAAGTGGCGATAAAGACGTGGACGATTTGGAAGACAAGCCCAGAAGCGGGAGACCGAGCAATTTGAATGAAGAAGAGTTTTTGTTAAAATAAAGACTTTGATTTTTGTGAAACGAACTTTTGTTACAACCCAATATATAAAGCTGTAGCGCAGATCACCAGCTTTCACGTGAGTGATCAACGAACTCTCAATTCAATTCCTACAAGGAATCATGAGCCTAACAAGAAAAATGATGGTTTCGGTAATAGAGGCTCAGTAATTCGAATTTTTGACTAGATAAAATAATTTTTAAAATTTTTTTCTTTGTGTGCATCTGAAAGAGCATCGAAAAATACACTAGAATATACACCTCTCCGAGGCGGGCTTGGGAGTGTTAAGGTGCACTTTGTCCATTAAAACTTTTGGGTAAAAAATGGCAATATGGCCAAATAGCCCATATGCATATCTCCGGAACCACGAAGCTACGGGGCTACTTCCAACAGAAATTTTTACTTACTTACTCACTGAGTATATAAAAAAACATTTCAGGTCGAGAACGGGCGAGAACTTTTCTGCAATGTCGCCTGGGAGCTTCGAGTGTTCAAGAAAGTGTCTCTTAATTTGTATAAAAGTTTGTTTAAAAGCTTCTGAACATTTTCACCACGGAACTAATTTCAAATTTTTAAAATCCCGAAAATGTCTTGGTTCTCCCTTAAAGGGAAGTATCTGGCGTATTCTCGAAAAAAATTTTCCGATTTTATTCTAAAAATCGATTTTGTAGGGTAATTTCTAGGCAAAAATCAAATGCGCGCATTTTCAAAGCGTGAAAAATTAAATTTAACTCTGAAAATCAGGGTAGAACTGTATTTCAACGCGAAAATTTTTTCCGATTTTATTCCAAAAACTAATTTCTAGGCGAACAACCGATTGCGCGCATTATCGAAGTGTGAAAATGTTTCCTTGACCTTGATTCAAGGGGAAAAGTTCAATTTTTGAATCAGAAACTGCCATTTTCGATGTCTAGACGTCGTTTTCACGCTTCGAAAATGCTTTTTCGCAGGAAATTAGTCTTAAAAGTCGGTTTTTAGAATAAAATAAGAAATTTTTTTCAATTTTCCGAGAATACGCCATAAATGTTACTCCCCTTTAAGTCTTTGTCCAAAATTTTCGAAAAAAACATAAGGAGGGCTAAGGTAAATTTTTGAAAAATTTACTTTAGTCCCCCTTCCTTCCCGATTATGATTTTCCCGCTCGATTGCTTGCTTTCCCGTTCCCGATGAGAATTTTCCATTTTTGCCAAAACAGCCTATATAGAGGTAAATCATGCGAAAAATCGATTCGCGCATTCCCGAAGCAGAAAATGCTTTCTTGATCCTGATTCAGGGAAGAAATCGATGTATTGAAGCGAAAATCAAACATTTTCGAATTTTTATGAGAAAATCGTTGATTCTTAGGTTTTTCTACGCGAGGAATCGATTTCGCGCACTCCCAAACCGTGAAAACGCTTCCTTGACTCTGATTCGCTTCGGGAATGCGTGCATCGATTCCTCGCATAAAATTACCATTACTGTCAGAAAACTTTTTTATTTATAATTATGAGAGATTTTCATATAGCAAAAGGTCGAAAACTCTATATTTTTCCTGAATTAGGGTCAAAGAAGCGTTTTCACGGTTCGGGAGTGCGCACATATACTCGCCTAGAAAAACCTAATCGACGGTTTTCTCATAAAAATCTGAAAATGTTTGATTTTCGCTTCAATACACCGATTCCTTCCCTAAATCAGGGTGAAGGAAGCGTTTTTACGCTTCGAGAATGCGCGAAATCGATTTTTTCATATGATTTTACCCCTACAAAAAGTGTATACTGTGTCTCACAAACACCGGGCACTTTTTATTTCGTGTTTTCTCAGCTTCCCGAAAAGATTTTTTGATGATCTTTTTTTCTTCTTTATAGCTCGCCTCTTATAGTTTCTTTTCCGGATGTTTTAGCAAAAAATTTCGAATTTTACATATAGCCTGTTTCAAAAAGAGATGTTATATAAAAACTTCCCGACCCCAGTTATGAGCGATTCCGTCCGATCTGGCAAGTTAAGCGTTCGATCCCTGAGGGTGATTTTTGAGGATTTAAAAAATTTTTTATCAGACTAGAATTTTTCCTATTTTTATTTTTCTTGAAAAAATTTTTCTAGGCCTGAAAATTGACTTATCATTTAAAAATGAAACCTTGAATTATGATAATTCTATCATAATTTGTAATCTCATTCAATGATATTTTATATATTTTTTAAAGTCAATTTACAGACCTGAAAAAATTTTTTCAAGAAAAATAAAAATAGGAAAACATTCTACGAGGTCGAATTTAAGGGGTCTGATAATTTTTTTAAATTCTCAAAAATCATACTCGGGGATCGAACCAGCGGGCCCAACGTTGCTTAACTTGCCAGATCAGACGGAATCGCTCATAACTGGGGTCGGAATTTTTCTATAACATCTCTTTTTGAAACAAACTATACTTGAAATTTGCGATTTTTGACCAAGGCTACCAATAAATTTTCTAAAAATTAACGGAAATTATCAGAAATTACTTCATTAAAATATATTTTAAAATTCGAAATTCTTTGCTAAAAATATCCGAAAAAAAACTAGAGGAGGCGAGCTATATGCAGAAAAAAGATCATCGAAAAATCTTTTCAAGAAGTCGAGAAAACGCGAAATAAAAAAGTGTCCGGTTTTTTGTGAGACACCCTGTAGTTTGGCAAAAAAATTTTCAGAGAGTCCCTAATTCTCCCCCCTCCCTTAAAAGAAAAATGGAACGGGGTGAGGAGAGAAACTAAAAAAGAAATAAAAGAAAAAGGAAAAAGAGGAAAAGGGAAAAAAGAAACAAGGAGAGGGGTCTAAATCGCGATTTTTAGAAAAGTAATTTGTGTTGGACGCTATACTTACAAAACATTTTGATATAAAATCTTTTAAGACTTTGTTATTTGATTCTTCTTTATATTTTACATAAAATATCGTAATCTGAAGATCATTAAATTTAGCTCGGTTTTCATATTTATTCAAACATCTTTTTGTAAATTCTATTAAATCAGACGAATATTGTGATGTATAAATTTTTTTAATCAATTCTTCTATATTAGCGTTTACTATAGCAGTTTGTGCCATAGATAAATTACAGGATATATCACCCTGTAATTCATAAGGAAGTCTTCCATAAACAATTTCTAATAGCGTTATTCCTAAGCTCCAAACATCGGCGCGAATATCATATTTAGCATCATTATTAATATGGAATCGTTCCGGTGGCCAATACCATACTGTACCAACAGTTGAACTTGCTAACGATTCTAAAAAAAATTAGGAAACTTTGAGTGATTCCTACTCTCCAAAATTCGCGAGACACCAAAATCGCAAAGTTTGATCTGGCCTTTTCTATTCAATAAAATATTATGAGGTTTGACGTCACGATGTATAATATTCTTCTGCGATTTGCAATAAATTAATGCATCTAGTATTTGTACTGTGATATTTCCTAAGATCTCTTCTGGAAATTTAGTTGTTTCTAAAGTTTTCGATGGATTATGAAATTTTTGATACAGATCCCTTAGTGATATGTCCATTAATTCCATACATATCCATGCGTGGTCTTTATCAACACACAATCCATAAAACGTAACAATATTTTCAACATTTCCGAGATCTCGAAAGATTTCGACTTCGTGTCTTAGTTTTTCTTTTTCATCATTTTTAATTGAAGCTGAGTAAGTGATCAACTTTGCAGCAATAAATAATTTAGTCGGCTTGTGACAAAAAATTTTTACAGTATGAGGAGACGTACATATAATATCTATTTCTTGAAAATCTTCGATTTTAAAATCAATCGAATCAGTTTTTTCAGGAAAATACAACTTATTCAGGCATTCATCACCAAATATCCCATCAAGTTGAGCTCGTTTAGCGAATTCGCAGGACATAATTTAATACAGGATCTGTCAAAAAAAACCGGATTTGGACGATTTTTTTGTGATTTTTTCGAAAAAATTTTTCGGAAAGTTTTTTTTATAAAAGGACCATTCTAGGGGTAAATTTTATGCGTGGAATCGATTGTGCGCATTCCCGATAAATGCTTCGTTGACTCGGGAAAATATTGGTTTAAGAAGCGATACACATATTTTCCCTAAAGCAGGATCAGGGAGGCATTTTCACGCTTCGGGAATCGATTCCTTGTATAAAATTATCCCTAGAGGGGCTATTTTTAGAAAAAATTTTTCGAAAAAACCACAAAAAATCGTCCAAAATCCGGTTTTTTGGCCCACTCTGTATATTTAATTTTACAAAAAAATTTTTAAAAAAATCAATAATAAAAAATGTTTAGCAAAAGTAAACATAATGAAATTTAGAGCTTCGTCTTTTTAGTTATCATCAAAATTAGTCCTTCGTTCTTATCAATGTTATTTCGAAATTTTCTTTATTGATCCAAAAAATCATTAACTGCCGTGAGATGAACATAAAAAAATTGGTTAGGGGAAGGAGACCCCCCCCCCTTTGGCCACCCCCTCCCCTCAAGCGTTACCACGGAGTCCCAATTGGAACCCACACGTATGATCCTTGTCATCAAGGAAGGAAATATGCGAATTTTGAGCACGTTAATTGTGACAAAAGGGACAAATTTGCCACCATTGTCACTATTTATCCAAGTTATCGGACAGTTGGCCGAGGTCGTCAGCAGATAATTTTCCTGGGTTTGTCCATCCCTAAAAAATGATGGATTTTATTGAACAATTTGAGCCGATAAAAAATTTTTAAAGGACCCATTCAAAACTTGGATCACCCATTTTGAGCAATTCTTGCATGGCTTTGTGGCTGTTGACACCAATGATGGAAGCATCTCGAAGAGATCGTTCACAAGGTTTGTTCTTCCAAGTGGTTGAATCGAAGTCGCAGTATCGGCTTTTCTCATTGAGTTCGATGGGGAAATCATGAGCTGACTGACCAAACTTCTGTTTGCAATGGTAAAATTAGTATGTTGACGGGAGAATGTTTTTTTATTCTTTGTATTTCTTGTCGAGTTCTTCGATGATCTTTGCAAGGGTGATATTATCATCCATGAGTTTGGTTGGTGCCACCAGTGATTCAATGAGCTCGATCGTTTGCGTCGTACAGTTTGACAGGAAGATGTTTTTCTTTTGGCTCTCTTCAATTATCTTGTTGAAGTCGACTTAGCCAAATATCAACATTTTAAAATTAAGTTCCAATATTGATCAACACCAATTTTTTGAAAAAGTCTGGATATTGACACGAAAATATGAGTTTCGCTCAAAAAGATCGATTGGATCGAATTCAGCATACACTCTTACCCACTACTGAAAAAAATTTCATCGAAAACGGATGAAAGATGATGAAATTAGAGCATTTTTTGAGACAAGGACTTATTGAACAAATCAATACTTCTCGTATAAATTCCTATTGAGCCGATTGAAAGCCAAGAAATAGTAACCATGTTAGGAGAACCGGAGAGCATTGAACATGAAGAAATGGAGATCAGTGACCGTGAAGAATTGGAGACCAATGAAGTTGAAGAAATAGCAGAGGAGGGACACGAAGATGATAACGAATCAATCGCACTGGCAAAAGAACGCAGCGTGTTCAGACCACCATTTTGAAGAAGCTTCCGAAGAAAAAACCTGATAAGAAGAAATCGAAAAAATCCGATAATGTGGCAAGGATGACGCCCGGTCTTAATTCATCTTATAAGTAAGGTCCCCAACAGTAATTCCTCGATTTTTTACGACAACTGCCTCAAAAAATAGAATTCCATAAAAAATTTTTCCGACCAGATCGACGAGAAATCGACATTCAAAGTTGTTAATTTTTATTATATCAATACGAAGCTAACGAGTTTGCTTTCATATACTTCTATAGTCAAATAGTAGAGTCTCTTTTGGTGCGAAATGATCTGGGTTCGTGTCCTCCCCCCAAATACAAACTACAAAATTGGGGGGGGGGGGCGAACTGCATCTATCAGATCAGTTTGGCTCCCCAAAGTTGGTGCAGTTCGCCCTTCCCCAAATTGGCATACAGACCTTGGACATGTTACGCGACATCTATTTCATGACATTTGTTTCCGCACATATTTATTGATGACATTTGTCACACGACACTTGTTCCCGCAACATTGATCTAGAAATCAGGAAATTCCTGAAAAATCAGGAAAAATCGAAAGCCTGGCTGTATCTCGGCGAGGCGAGGTTTTATACCAAAATTTTGATAGATTCGAGATTCCCACTAATTTATAAAGTTAATTTAAAAAATTATTTCTAGGTTGGTACCATGTTCTTAGGCCAGATTGAAAAACCTTCAGACAATCTGTCTTAAATACAGACCTGATTGTAGTTTAATAAAATTTTATTTTATTTTTAGATGTCTTTGTGAAAACTGAACCAATGAGTATTCTATGATAAATTAACATCTATGATAAATTGGTATGCCTTTATCCTACTACGTGTAATTTCTATCTGTCTGTCTATGTGCACAGATGATATCGGGAACGCTTGATTTAAACCCTGAGCAAAAGTTGTAGGGGGACGATGAGAGAAGACGATTGGCACCAAAATCATCAAAATCGGAGACAACAAAATTTTTTCACTTTTTACCCCTTGAGGGACTAACAAGGGAACATCAAAAGCGGACTTGCTCCATTCAGAAAGTCTTAGACAAAAATTTCAGTCGGCCATTGCAAAAATGCTAATAAAATAAGGTGTCTGGGTTCATTTGCGCCACCCTGTAGGCGGTGAATTTGCTTATAAATTAGAGTAGACAACATAAAATGTTTATTAAAGTGCATTAAGTTGTACAATTAATTTCAACATATTATTTTGATGGAGAAAAGGCTATTTAGTGTGAAAATTTTTGAAGCATCCCGAGTTCAAGCCAATTTTGCACTTTACACAGCGTTTTTGGGCACGATAAGGGCACATAGCACAACGGATTCGGTTGTCTACTTTCTAAAAAATGTATTTTTAAATATTTTTATTACCTCAATCCAATGCCCAATTTCGTCATAACGGATCGCGTCAAAAACTCGGAGCTAATGGGCTAGCGAATTGGACGTATATAAAGATATCAAAAATTGGACCGCAAATTTAACCCAGCCTGTTATATAACGATAATTCATATTAAAAATTCAAAAATATTTAACAATTGGTTTTATAAAAAATAAAAATATTTTTCAAAGAACTAAAAATAGGCAAAAATTTGTCATACTCAAATTAAAAGTTTTGTTGAAAATCGATGGAAAAATTTTATCATTCCGAGTGAGATTGAACCCACGCTATTTGGATCGGAACACTGCAATGCTACTAGATACGCCGTCGTGTGGAGAAAATTTGAAGCGGACTATAACTTTTCCCATTTCTCCGCAGGAAATTAGACAATTTTTTAGGGCATCTATACTTTTTCTAACTTTTTACTTTTCTAACATACTTTTTCTAACCTTTTTTTCCTACGCAAAATCAAATCGACTCAAGTGGGATTCGAACCCGCGACCTTGTGGGAAAAATCAAAAAGTCCATTTTTTCAAAAAAGACCTCCCGGATTCGAGTTTTATGGTCTCGGGTTCGAATCCCACCTGAGTCCATTTGATTTTGCCTAGGAAAAAAAAAGTTAGAAAAAGTATACTTTTAAAAAAAGGTTAGAAAAAGTATACTTTTAAAAAAAGGTTAGAAAAAGTATGTTAGAAAAAGTACGTTAGAAAAAGTATATTAGAAAAAGTATGTTAGAAAAAGTATGTTAGAAAAAGTATGTTAGAAAAAAAGTTAGAAAAAGTATAGATGCCTTTTTTAGGCTAGATACGATTTTCCGATTCTCTATTTTGTACTAGAGATGAATAATTTTCCGGTATAAACCTTGTACGATGACAATGTGCTTAGTGGGGGTAAGGTGCTCGAAATTCACAAATTTAAGCCGATTAACTGATAACTAGCTAGATTCTGCTTAATAAAAACAAAGGAGTTTGTTCGATTTTTATGAATAATCATGTTTCCTCTACTACTTTTACCTTTTATATTTTCTCTTAGCTATTCATGTCCTAATGGAACTTTTTCAAGCTCACTAAACACTTCTATATGTTATACTGTTCTTGAAGGCGCTGCTGGGAAACACTCTTGGTATGATGGAGAAGCTCTATGTCAAGTTCAATTTAATGGACATCTAGCATCGGTTCCAAACGCGTTTTTGAATAATTTTTTGAATGGATATCTAGACGCGACACAATCGAAAACTCATTATTGGATTGGTGGTACAACGACGACAGCTTCTAACGCGAGTTGGACATGGACAGATGGAACACCGTTCACTTATACGAATTGGGAATTTGGTAATTTTTTGGAGGTTTTTGTTAAAAATACGCCAAATCTCGGTCTCACTAATGAATCACTTCTTGGCAGGTTGCAAAAGAAAGAACCAGAAAATGGGCCTAGCGCCAAAATTTTGACTAGTCTTAATCCGGCACTAGGCCTTTCGTTACCGGCCCTTCATTACTGGCCTTTCATTACCGGACCATTCATTACCGACCATCTATTACCTGCCTTTCATTACCAAACCATTCATTACCGGCATTTCCTTACCTAACCAAAAAAAATTTGAATTTTTGAAAAAAACTAGGTACAATATAGTCAAAAAAATTAGATGGGTGGTGTGGGTGGAACCACCCGGGGTGGTGCCACCCTTTTTCGCACCCTGTTCGGTAAAAAAATGTCGGTAATGAATGGTTCGGTAATGAAAGGCCGGTAACGAAAGGCCTAGTGCCCTTAATCCATCCCAAAATTTCCAAAAAATAGATTTAAAGGTTCGAAGCCCACTTATAGGCCTACCGGGTCTTTGAGCTCAGGCCTAAAATTGGACAATCTAGGCCATACAAGGGCAAGGGGTCCGGACAATCGCAATTTTGCGAGGCTGTCTGATTTTTCCAAAATTTGCGAGGTTGAATGTAACCTCACAAATTAAGAGTTCTAATTCAATCTCGCAAATTGCGAGGTTCAATACAACCTTAATTTATGAGGTATAATTCAATCTCGCAATTTTGAGCAAAATTTTCTCAAATTTTTCAATGTCCCCCCTAATTTTCGCCAATTTGCGACGTGGGTTGGGTCGGACTGTCATACCCCTTGTCCATGTATGATCTAGGCCTAGGATTGTTGGGCCTAGGCTCATTTTTGTTACAACATGCCGTAATCTGACATCTGGTGATGTGTTGTGATGAAAATTGGCCTAGACAAAAAAGCCCAGTAGGCCCATTAAGTATACATAGGCTCAATTTGGGTCCTAGATCCATATAGGCCTAAGCCGAGTCTAGGCCTTTTCGTCCTCCTATTCTTGGATTGATGAAGCATACATCAAACTACGTAAATTATAGACTCTTTGAACTTTAAGTCTTCGAATGTACATCAGATTGTAGGGGTCCTATTCTACTGCATTTCCGATTGAGAATTGTGATAAAAAATAATAGGAATATAGATTTGTGTCTATATGATACTGAACGGCTGTTTCCTATGTCCTTTGTCGCGTCGTTGTATCGGAGCAGCGCATAAGTCATGTTAATTTGAGGTAGCGGATGTATAGACTCTACGAACATTATGCTGGGTGCTGCCAACCACACCATTTTTTCAAAGATTTTTACTTAAATAATAAGAAAATTTCAGGAGATCCTGGAACTGGACCATATTATTGTACCTATTTAGAAGTCCCTGAAGCTCTTTGGGTATACTTTACTAGTTAAACAAGTGTTATAAATAAAGTTTAGGGGTCACCATATTGTTCCTACAGTTCTTCCAGTTATGCTTTTCTATGTGAATTTTTGAATACAAATAATTAAATATCTTAAAATTGTTTTTTATCTACATTTTTTTAAATAATGTTCACAACATCCATATCACAAAAGATCGCTAAAAAGCAGCTTTTTGACACGTTTAGAGTTTGTTGGTAGATCCGAGATATCGTCCCAGGATCCAACTTGGCCATATAGTAATGGTACACCTATCATTCTTGTGATATTAGACGGTAATATCAACATTTTAAACTTAGGGTGCATCTCTGAGACTCCAATTTTTCGAAAAAGTCTGGATATTGACACGAAAATATGAGTTTCGCTCAAAAGACCGATTAGATCGTATTCAGCATACACTCTTACCCACTATTGAAAAAAGTTCATCGAAATCAAGCGAAAAATGCCGATTTTCGATATATTTTTTGGGCGGCAACAACTTATGTTACAACCCAACATAAATTAAAAGGCATACGTTAAACCCTCAAATATAGAAAAAAGTAGGGGTACTCCCTGAAGTCAAAACTTGATCATTCCATCGGATTCGAGTCTCCTATAGCCAAAAACCCCCGAGTATCAAAAATGATCGAAAAACAAAAGTTGTCACAGACTTATTGCCGCTTGAAACAGACGTGAGCTGGTTTTTGCCGGATATGGGTTTTTTGGATAAACTTCAAATTGCTTTATCTCAACCCTGTTAAATCTTATCGTGTCATGTGATATATCAAACAAAAGCTGGAGTTTTGGGCTACAACTGTGTAGAGGCCGTTTGGCACGAAAACCATTGAAAGAGGCTAAAAAGAGCAAAAACTGACTCGAATACAAATTTGAGATACATACGAATTTTGTTGATTTTATGCAAATTTCTTAACCCTATAGTACAAGTTAGTGATAGAAGTTCGGGTCGGGTACAGGGTTTTGTCGGGTAGGATCAGGCCGGGTTACCAAGAGGCGGGTCGGGTCAGAGATTTTTCTCAGGTCGGGTCAATATGGGTCAATCTTTGAAGTAATCACAACATAATCAAAACAAAAAACACTTTACTTATTAAATGCATATGCTTTAACAAATAATTTCAAAATTTAACAATTTATTTAGAGACTGATTCCTTTCCTATTTCTTGCCAATTCTTCGAGTCAGATTCTTCATCAGAATAATCTTCTTTGTCGTTAGATTTAGTGCCGATCTTTGGAATGGTTCCAAGACTTGATTAACACTCGTGTGTTAATCAAGTCTTGGAAAAATTGAAAAATTCATCAAAAATTCCAAAATTGAAAAATTCGTAAAAAATTCAAAAATTCGTAAAATTTGCAAAAAATCGAAAAATTCGTAAAAAATTGAAAAATTCATTAAAAAAATTGCCAAATTCGAAAAATTCATGCGAGAAATCGATTGCTGAGGCAAGGACTGGCCCTATGTTATTAACCACCAAAAACTCAACATTCACAATAAATGGGACCGTAAATTTCACATATTTTATTCGGAGCGTTAAAGGGGGGATGCATTTTGCGATCATTTGGGAGAAACAAATTTTTTCGTAAAAATGAACCTATTGGGGGTAATTTCATGCGAGAAATCGATTGCGCGCACTCCCGATGCGTAAAAACGCCATCTTGACCAAGTTTTCGTGAAATTGACTTTTTTTTCTTTTTTTCGTCGCTTCTTTTTTAACAAGATTAGAAGAGGTGAAGATTTCTAAAGAGCACTATGATGTGAATTTCCATGTGAATGCAAGTAGAACCGCCTCTAGCGATCCTGGATCCGAACCAGGCCAAAAAATGACGCCCTTATTTTTTTATTATCGCGCTGCATTTTTAAAATTGCTTGCTGAAAATTTCGGGTTGCAGAAGGGAATAGGCGAAAAGAGCGACGAAAAAGATGAAAAAAGCGAAAAAATAGGCAATTCTTCACGAAAACTTGGTCAAGATGGCGTTTTTACGCATCGGGAGTGCGCGCAATCGATTTCTCGCATGAAATTACCCCCAATAGGTTCATTTTTACGAAAAAAATTTTTTCTCCCAAATGATCGCAAAATGCACCCCCCCCCTTTAACATAATAAACAAGCCAACAAATCAATCATGTTAAAAAACTACACAATTTTTGACAACAACACAAAATTGTTTGTACTCGGGTGTTTTCGTCTATGGGAATCCGATGGAATTTCTTCTTCTTGCTTCTCTCGTTCTAGAATAGATGATGAAGAAATACCTAAAGAGAGAACTCGACATACTTCAGCGCCTACAATGGGTGCTGAAGTATGTCATTCGAGTCCGCTTGACGGCAAGCGGACTCGAGCCTGCAACCCTTTGCTCAAAACTTAGTTAATGCGTAAAAAGTAGCAGATTCGAGTCCGCTTGCCGTCAAACAAAGAACTTTTTTTCCAAACATTTTTACACCATCGTGTCCAGGGCATAAAAATACCCTAAAATATACCGCTGCCCAGACTAAGACTTCACGTGTGAATCGATTGATTGTAATTTACAGGGTCGAAAAATAATTCATAAATGTTTAGAAAACAGCTCCAGTTACTGCTCTCCCAACATTTCGAAATTGTGCATATTTTCTCAACTTCTGATTCCCATTCCAATGGGATTTCACAAACTTGCCTTGTCGAAAAGACACGTTTATTCCATTCTTGAGTGGAAAATACGGGCTATCACGATTATATGGGTCTTCACAAACACCCACAAAACAATTTTTGTCTTTCTTGCATCTTTTTATAATCCGGAAATACATAATGACATTATATCTAAGATCTTGCAAATAATGAGGTACAATAGGAATGCGGACGATATTTCCAACATTTATATATTTTTTTGACATTTTAAAGGGGCACTGCAATTTGTGTACAAAAATTTTTTAAATTATAATAAAAATCCAAGAAAATGTAATAGTCATCGGAATTTTATTACCCGTCAAAAATTTTTACAAAATTTTGGTTTGAATTCTCACAAATCTTTGTATATTTTCTGATTCATTATTTTAGGGACCGGTACTCAAAAAAATTTTCCTCGACTTGGGAAAATTTTGCAGCGAACATGTCTAAAATTGTTGCTGTTGTTTGAAACGCCCATTTATTTATCTTTACTTATAATACACAATATTCAATTATACACCCGTCATGATAACCAAGTAATCGAGATTTGATTCGAGTTGATTCAATCATCATAACTATCATAGTCACTATTAGTTTCCTTTGTCATTGCCGATGTATAGAATGTGACTTCCAGAGATTTTCCCTCACCGAACTGAGTTGACTTCTTTAACGACAAGTATGTTTGACCGCGGTCCTCTTGAGGATATTCTTTAACCTTTTCAAAATCCTTCCATTCTTTGCGGCGAGAAATTTCGTATATAAAATCCTAAACAAGCAAATTGAAATGTTTTTATATCCGGGGCAAAAGTTCGGGGAATACACGGCAAAAGTTCAGAGGAATTTATACGTTGAAGATAGAGGAGGGCAGTCCCCCCCCCCTCTTGCTCATCAATTTAAAAAATGCTGGATTTTGAGCAAAAATTCATCCAAACATCCGAATTGGTATCCAAATGGACAAACACCACTAAAAATTTTTCGATTTCTGTGTCGAAACCCTGAATCCCACCCACATATTAAGCCCTCTATATGAAATAAAAAATAAATAAGATACTACTTACGCAATACTTTCTTGTATGACTAGCCACAAAGGCTTGCTTCATATGAATAGAAAAAGACAAGTCTTGCAGTTCACTCAATATAGCTTCTGTCTTCATGAACAACTCGGTAACAAATTGAACCTAAAAATTATCTATATACAACTCTCATCAAAATTTAAACGTACATTGTATCCGCTATCATAAATGTCTTCAATTTCCAACAAAGTGAGATTCGGGTAACCTTTTTGAATGCTCTCAATAATTTTCTTAATGTCGTAGATCTTGTTTGGATTATTATTACCGTTTCGCAAAAAAATAGAGATTTCTTGAATGCTTGGATTCGCTTGAATTTCAACGGAACTAAAAATAATGGGAACATACTTGTTGGTTTATAGAATCAACTGTTAGCTAAAAAAGTTAGATTTAATCTAGCTCAGATTTAACTTTAGCTAACGTTTCAAAAAACCAAGTTTTTTCTTTAACTATAAAAAACATACCTTTCCTCAATCCCTTCAGCCCAAGATTTATCGGCACGCACGTGTAGAGTTTGAGCATTGATGTTCTTCAACAAATGAGAGGGCAAGTAGCAATCATTCGCATCAATACGCACTTCCTTGGCTGATAATTTCAGAAAATCCTATAATTAGTTTGCTAAAATTTTACAATCAAACTAGCATCATGGCATAGATCATTTAGATAAAAGCAAGCCATACTCTCAATAATTTTCGATTCATTGGAATCGATCTAAGACTAGTAGTAAGCTTTTCCAATTTTAACGTATGTGGAAGATGAGGCAAGAAAATATCAGGCACATCACACAATTCCTTGAGCGTACCACTGCTTTCCGAAATAATGCGCAATATCTCAGAACGAAGATCAGGACTAGAATTATAATCACTGAAGTTATTCAAAAATATGCGTTTGAGACCTAAGAACAGCATGTTAAAAACGACAGAACAATATCAATTTACATACCAAAACCCTTAATTTTACGCAATAATTGAAGGTATCTTTGATCATTATCATCACCGAACTCCAGCTCGCATAAGCTCCATTTCTTAAGAAGCCAAAACTCTGGCTCTGATATTTCATGGAATTCATTCTAAATAATATTGAAATTCATCAACGCATTCTTTCATTTAGCCTCCCCATTTATCAATTTTTGGTACTATTTAGTATTTTTATTTAAACTGCCATAGTTTAAGCTTAGCTTTTCGTAGGCCAGAGTTAGCTTTTTTCAAGAGAAGATTATTTTTAGTAGGATTAGGGTTAGCTTTTCTTAGGTCTGTTTCAGCCCCAACTATAAACAAAGCTAGACTCAAAATTCAAAGTCCGAAGTCAGCATCCCGTCCGATCTGACAAGTTGAGCAACGTTGTGCCCGATGGTTCGATCCCAACAAAAATTTTTTGCTCCATTGTTTGTAAGAAAAGTTTTTTGTAGATCAAAATTTTTACCCTAATCGAATAGAACCTGCGGGCCCAATGTTGCTTAACTTGCCAGATCGGACGAGATGCCGATTTCGGATTTTGAATTTTGGATCCATCTTTTTTATCGTTGGGATTGAAACGGATTATAGTTATCTTTTCATGGGATTAGGTTACTTTTTTTAGCCTTAGCTTTTCGTAATCTTAGATTTAATTCTTCCTATACTTATGGTTAGTTTTCCTTAAGCGTAGGATTGTTTATTAGGGTTCGAATGTTCTTCAGACAATAGTTTTTGATATTTGCATTCGTAAATTGCTCCTAATTACATTTATGTAAGTGGAATAGTATCAAATTTTGGGCGGTGTGATACTTGCGGACGGACTTTTGCGGAGGGTACTTTTGCGGACGGGACTTTTGCGTATTTATTCATCTTAATTGAAAATAAAAAAGTTATCTATTTACAGAATTATACAATACCCCTCCCCCATTCGCAAATGTCTCGTCCGCAAAAGTCCGTCCGCAAGTATCACACCGCAAATTTTGGTATAAGTAAAGAATAGTGTACTCTCTCGAATTGTTTTAAAACCAACTTAAAATAGCTTCTTTTAGCGAGTAATAAATGAAAAACGTCAAAAAAATTGGCGGTCGAACGTTTGGAACTAGTGCAGTTCAGCGACCGAAGTGAACGTGAATTTTTTCGAAAAAATTTTTTTCCGATTTTCTTGCAAAAACCGACTTTTTAGGGTAATTTCTAGGCGAAAAATCGATTGCGCGCATTTTCGAAGCGTGAAAAATTAAGTTTGACCCTGAAAATCAGGGTAGAACGCGAAAATTTTGGAACTACTATAGATCAGCAACCCCATTGAACAGAGTTAAAAACTCAAAAAAATTTTCTTTCAAAATTTAATAAAAACCACCCTATACCTATAAGGGTGATTTTTATTAAATTTTGAAAGAACATTTTTTTGAGTTTTTAACTCTGTTCAATGGGGTCGCTGATCTATAGTAGTTCCAAAATTTTCGCGTTCTACCCTGATTTTCAGGGTCAAACTTAATTTTTCACGCTTCGAAAATGCGCGCAATCGATTTTTCGCCTAGAAATTACCCTAAAAGTCGGTTTCTACAAGAAAATCGGAAAAAAATTTTTTCGAAAAAATTCACGTTCACTTCGGTCGCTGAACTACACTAGTTCCGAACGTTTTTGGGTCATTTTGAGGGGTCCACAAATGACATATAATGGTTAATTATGGGTAATTCAGATTATGTTTAATTACACAGAACTGAGTACTAGTACTCAGTTTTAACACAAAAAAACAAGATCAAGTTTGCTATAAATATGCGAATTCCGGGAAAAAACTATACAAGGAATCCGATTTTATGTCAATTCATCGAAAGTTCAACCATCCTCGACCAAATGTAGTGGGTAAATACTCAGATTGTCCATCAAAACGATTTTAGAAAATTTTTATTTTTTTATGCCACTGTAACGGATAAAGAGCCTAACTAAAAGTTTTGTGTGGGTTATGGAAAATTTTGACTTGTTGAGTTTGTTCGCATATGTTGGTGCAAAATTGATTGAAATGCGTACTAGTACTCATATTTAACAAACTAGACACACAAATTATTGCATGTTGTTTTCACGTTGCTGAAAGAATTTTTTGTTGTTGTTACGTTCGACCGCCAATTTTTTCGACGTTTTTCATTCATTACTCGATAAAAGAAGCTGTTTTAAGTTGGTTTTAAAAAATTCGAAGGATTACACTACTCTTTAATTGTTCCCAAATTTTTTTAAAAACAACTACCAAGTCCAAATCACGAGTACTAAAAAATCTCAAAACTTCATAAAACGATAGTTTTGCACCTTTACATTCTACATCGCAAGCCGTTTTCAACGCCAAAAAGCATTTCTTGCTAACCAGCTAAAATCGTTAAATAATTCGAGGGCAATACAAACCTTACGCCAAATTTAAAGTTTAATACATCACGTTGTTGAGCTAAATTGTGCTTGAATATTCCTGAAATAATGTCTCGATCAAGTTGAACTTTAGAAGCCATTTTCACAACTGATAAAAGATAAAAAGAGTTTCAGAGCTCTCAAATTTTATTAAGAAGTTTCTAAAAATTGGTTCTAATGTATTTTGAAAAATTAAAAATCTAGCTGATCCTGATTCAGACGATTTTCACTTTAATAACTATTCAATAAACTTCAAAGCCAAAATGCTTCCCTGACCTTGTTCAGAAAAGAAAATGGTGTATTGAATCGAAATTCGCTAAATCAGAATCAGATTTTTTCATGCCTCGAAAATGTGCGCAACCGGTTCCTTTCATAAAATTAACACGGGTGGATGATTTTTTGAAGTATTCCAAAACAATCTGAAACACATGTAAGAATGTTATCATAAAACGCCATGTTTAATACTTATATACACATAATATTTTCGTCTTATTATACGTATAATTTTAAAGCGTATAGAAACGGTTTAAATAATTAGCTTTTTTATAATTCATTTTGCCTTTGATTGGGTAAGATTTGAAGAAACGAACTATCAGGAAAAAAGTTCGTTTCTTCAATTGCGCACATTTTCGACACATGAAAACGACATCTAGACATCGAAAATGGCAGTTGGTTCAAAAAACGAACTTTTTCCCTGATCAGGGTCAAGGAAGCGTTTTCACACTTCGATAATCCACGCAATCGATTCCCCGCATAAAATTAGGCCTAGAAAGGTCCTTTTTAGAAAAAAATTTTTCGGGAATACCTCGTAAATGTTTCGCCCCCTAAAAAGTTGGTTCTTAGAATAAAATCGGAAAAAAACTTTTCGCGTCAAAATGCAGTTCTACCCTGATTTTCAGGGTCAAACTTAATTTTTCATGCTTCGAAAATGCGCGCAATCGATTTCTCTCATAAAATTACCCCTATAGAGGGTCTTTCCTGCAAAAATTTTTTCGGAGATAGGGCCTCAAACGGCACCTCTTTAAGCCTTATTAAGGCTATATACATGTAACTTAAAGTGAATAGAAAAAAGGCATGCGCAAAGCTTTTTCCATAATTCCCTTTGCATTTTGTTGGGTAATTTTGTTTGGGTGTTGGACAAAAAATGCTCCAGAGGAAATTTGAAAAAAATTTTCCCTTAATTTTTTAAGGCGATTTTACTAAAAAAAACACCAAAAAAATCAGTAAAATCGCCATAAAAATAAAGAGAATTTTTTTTCAAATTTCCTCTGGAGTATTTTTTGTCTAACTCTTATTCAATAAAATGCAAAAGGAATTATGGAAAAAGCTTCGCGCATGTCTTTTTTCTATTCACTTGAACTTTGGGGTCAGACTTTTATCCCTATGAAAATAGCCAAAATTCAAATGAATGTATCTCGGTAAGGGAAGCGTTTCAGAAAAAGCCACTTCACACAGAATTAGACCATGATATGAGCAACAAATAGCAACCGGAGTTATTGAAAACGGTGTTGATATAAAAAAGTTACGATTTTTTAAATGGCACCTTAAACCTTATTAAGGCTTATGGTGCCATATAGCCTAGGGGGTAGGGTTAAGTCGCCGAAAAATTTTCTGCCATTTTTGGATTCAATATAGTCGAAAACCTAGTGTATACATCAATTTCAAAATCTGAATCGACTTTGCCATATAAATGTAGTAATCGCGCCGCCGTGTTAGGGGGTTAAAAAATTGATTTTTGGAGATCCTGCTATGAATTTCACCTCTCCTTTCAAGGGGTTGCAGCTCGAGGCCGAGAAAAAAACTTATATCGGTCGGAAAAATCTGTTTTTAAAAGAAAATCAGATTTACAGAATTTTTGTAACACCCTGCAAACACACCTACGAACAATTTTACATCAATTTATTTCACTTTGTGAATACAACTCTCAGATAAAAGTGAGATCATTACTATGATGAAATTTTAGAGACGAGAAAGGCTTTGTTTTTACGTCAATGTTGCTCATTTTTACTCAATGATAGTCATCTAATTTCGAAACATCTTTATAAAAAACATTCTATTTATTATAAAAATATTTATTATGATAAACCTCTATCCTTATATATAAAGCGCTTGTGTTCGTGTGTACAAGCAATTTTTATGGTGAACTCCAAATTGTTACCAACCTATACCATGATGTAGAGGGTGGTGAAGGAGCAAAATGAGGGGTCGATCATGGATCTACCCCCTATGGTTAATTTTGTACAGGGGGTACACCCGGATTATGAGGGAAAAAAATAAAGTACTGTTTATGGCCTTTTCAACGAAAAAACGCGCTAATTTCGACTACAGTAGGGTTTTCGGCCATGGAGAATTCAATGATGACATTTATAATTTATGCACGACCACACAGGGATGCCATGCACGTCCACGACGACACCAAAAGGTAGTCATAGAAAACGCTCAAATGGAAGGAATCTCGCGAAAATTTTGTTTTGAATTTTGACAAATCTTTGTATATTTTTTGATTCATTATTTTAGGGACCGGCACTCAAAAAATTTTTTCTCGTTGTTGGGAAAATTTTGCAGCGAACATGTCTAAAATTGTTGTTGTTTGAAACGCGCATTTATTTATCTTTACTTATAAATACACAATATTCAAATATACACCCGTCATGATAACCAAGTAATCGAGATTTGATTCAAGGTTGATTCAATCATCATCATCATCGTTACTATCATCACTACTTATCCTTTGATATTATTCTTTGACACTGACGTCGTATAGAATGTGACTTCCAGAGATTTTCCCTCACCGAACTGAGTTGACTTCTTTAAAAACAAGTATTCTTTATCAGGTTCCACCCGAGGATCTTCTTTAACCTCTTCAAAATCCTTCCATTCATCTTTGCGGAGAGACGAAATTTCGTTGACATAATCCTAAACAAGCAAATGGAAATGTTTTTATATCAGGGGGGGGGGGCAAAACTTCGGGGAATACACGGCTAAAGTTCTGGGGAATTTATACGATAAAGATAGAGGGGGACAGTCCCCCTTCTTGCCCACGTATGGGGTCCATCAGCTTTGATCTGTGCATGTGGTCCGGCGACTTTGACTCCGAGGGTCGAGAGGCAAGTGATCAACAAATATCAACGGATCAATTTTTTAAATTTAAAAATGCCTATTTTTGCTCAAAAGCGCTAAAATGTGATCTTTATTGGCTTAAAAATGCAATTTTTAGGCTACGTATGGTAAAAAATAGACATTTTAATCAAAAAATGAGCATATGCGTTAAAATTTGCTATTTTGTTGTAAGATAGGGGTCAACTTTTTTCGCGTAATATGAATATATTTATACCCTAATCCAGCGAAGGAGAAGGGGGTCCCAATCCAAAAAAATTTGCAGGAGGAGGGTCTGGCCATTTTTGCGAGATCAAAAATAGTCTTTTTTTGGTCAAAAATGACCTATTTTTGCTCAAAATAGCAACTTTTGGCTTGAAAACGTATTTTGAGCTATTTTTATCAAAAATGCAATTTTTAGGTCATTTTTTCTAAAAAATGGTCAAAATTCTTCAAATAATTGATATTTTTTGGCCTTTGGCCGAGGATTTGTGGAGGGGGGGGGGGGGGGGGGTCGGTCAACTTGCGGAAGAGGTGGTCCCAATTGGGGCACCTTTTCCCCGCTGCCCTAATCTTATATAAAAGAGAATCTAGAATGTTCAAAAATCCAAATTTCCTAATGGACCCCTTATCCCCAAAATTTAAAAAATGCTGGATTTTTTAGCAAAAATTCATCAAAACATCTGAATTGGTACCCAAATGGACAAACACCATCAAAAATTTTCGATTTCTGTAGTCGGTACCCTGAATCCCACCCACATATTAAGCCCTCTATATGAAATAAAAATAAATAAGATAACACTTACGATATAATTCGATGTATAATGATGTACAAAGACTTGCTTCATCATAATAGAAAAAGGCAAGTCTTGCAGTTCACTCAATAGAGCTTCTGTCTTGATGAACAACTTGGTAAAAAATTGAATCAAATCTTTGCTTGGAAGCTAAAAATTATCTATCTCTCATCAAAATTTAAACACACCTCGCAAGAGGATCCCATATAATAAAGGTCTTCAATTTCCAACAAAGTGAGATTCGGGTAACCTTTTTGAATGCTCTCAATAATTTTCTTAATGTCGTAGATCTTGTCTCGAATGATATTGACTGGTTTCGCATAATAAAAACAATCGTTTCGCAAAATAATAGAGATTTCTTGAATGCTTGGATTCGCTTGAATTTCAACGGAACTAAAAATAATGGAAAAATACTTGTTGGTTTATAGAAACTGTTAGCTAAAAAAGTTAGCTTTCATCTAGCTAAGATTTAACTTTAGCTAACGATTCAAAAAACAAAGTGTTTTCTTTAACTATAAAAAACATACCTTTCCTCAATCCCTTCAGCCCAAGATCGTAAGGCAACCACGTGTAGAGTTTGAGCATTGATGTTTTTCAACAAATGAGAGGGCAAGTAGCAATCATGCGCATTAATTACCATTTTCTTGGCTGATAATTGCAGAAAATCCTAGAATTAGTTTGTTAAAATTTTATAATCAAACTAGCATCATGACATAGATCATTTAGATAAAAGCAAGCCATACCTTAATATTAGAATTCATTGGAATCAAATATAGCAGAGTAGTAAGTTCTTCCAGTTTTAACGTCAGTGGAAGATGAGGCAAGAGGATATCAGGTACATGACACAATTCCTGGAGCGTGCCACTGCTTTCCGAAATAATGCGCAACATCTGAGAACGATGATCAGGATCGCAAAATTCACTATTAGAATCACGTTGCTGAAAGTGTTTAATGAGTTTGTTCGCAAATTCATCACCATTATTGTAGAGACACCAATGAAAAAATATGCGTTTGAGACCTAAGAACAGCATGTTAAAAACGACAAAACAATATCAATTTACATACCAAAACCCTTAATTTTACGCAATAATTGAAGATATCTCTGACCATTATCATTACCAAAGTCCAGTTCGCATAAGCTCAATCCATTAAGAAGACAAAACACTGGCTCAGAGATTTTAACCCTTCTTCCGGAAAACTATAAAGGAATCCGATTTTATGTCAATTCATCGAAAATTCTATCATCCTCGACCAAATGTGATGGGCAATACTCAGATTGTCCATCAAAACAATTTAAAAAATTTTTTGTTTTGTTTATGCCACTGTAAAGAGTAAAGAGCCTAACTAAAAGTTTAGTGTGGGTTGTGAAAAATTTTGACTTGTTGAGTTTGTTCGCATACGTTGGTGCAAATTGATTGAAATATGAGTACTAGTACTCATGTATTCAGAACAACCAGTCCCCTCGTGAATTATAAGTACTAGTACTCATATTTAACAAACTAGACACACAAATTATTGCATGTCGTTTTTCACGTTACTGAAAGAATTTTTTGTTGTTGTTACGTTCGACCGCCAATTTTTTCGACGTTTTTGTTAAACCTGAGTGCTCGTACTCAGTTTTGTGTAATTTAACATTAGCTAAGGAGTGAATTACCCTAATTAACCATTATATGTCATTTTTGGACCCCTCAAAATGACCCAAAAACGTTCGACCGCCAATTTTTTCGACATTTTTCATTCATTATTCGCTAAAAGAAGCTGTTTTAAGTTGTTTTAAAAAAATTCGAGCGAGTACACTATTCTTTACTTGTTTCCAAATTTTTTTTAAAACAACTCACCAAATAAGAAGTAACTAGAATCTCTCCCGAAGAAAGCTTTACTCGTACACCTTTAAATTTCTCATCGCAAGCCGTTTTCAATGCCAAAAAGCATTTCTTGCTGACCAGCTAAAATCGTTAAATAATTCAAGAACAATACAAAACTTACGCCAAGTTTAAAGTCTAAATCAAAGTCTAAGTCTTGAGGCAACTTGTGCTTGAATATTCCTGAAATAACGTCACGGTCAAGTTGAACTTCAGAAGTCATTTTCACAACTGATACTGTTTGAAAAATAAAAAGGGTTTCAGAGCTCTCAAACTTTGATAAGAAGTTTTTAAAAGATTATTTAAAATAAAACCAGACGAAATAAAAGATATAAAAATCAACCGTTTATAGAAAAGTAGCTGATTTATTTTGCATAGAGAACTAGAAAATATTGTAGTAAAACCCCAACATAAAAATATAAAACAAGTTAAACAACTTTTCATTCATTTCGGAATGTCTTTAAAATAAAACTTTATTCAATATTTACACACAACATCACGCATGTAGATAAAAAAAACCCGCAAATTATTTCAATGAATAAATCAAATTCAATCATTTACAACATTACATAGTATAGTCAAATGTCATCTGAAGCATCGTAATCACCGATCTCCCCGCCATAAGAATAATTGACATCGTAATCAGTGTCATCCGAGTTATCGTAATAATCAGCATTTCTACTATCATCATCACTACTATCCTTTGGCACTGACGACGTATAAATGTGACTTCCAGAGATTTTTTCTGAGTTGACTTCTTTATAGACAAGTATTTTTCACCAGTTTCCACCAAGGGTCGTCGTTAACCTCTTCCTTCCATTCATTTTTCGGAGAGTCGAAATTTCAACAAGGGGTATACCTAATACGGTAATTTTTTGGAAAAACCAATATAAATCAACTTATCTTGATGAGTTGAGCAAAAAAATTGCGGAAAATTATTTTTGAGTCACTTAGTGGAGGTCCAAAATTAGCCTATTTATCAACGGCCTTTTCTCAGGATCATCGCAAATATGCGTAAATAGTCTCGACGGCGGCGAAAAGGCTTCAGGAAGGTTGCCAACAGAGGTTTTAAGACAATTCCTCCGTAGAACAATTGCTCTATAGGGCAAAAGTCAACTTTTTTAATCAACATAATTATTCGGTTTCAATAACAAATTAACTTTATCATTAATATTCAGGTGAAAATCCCAGTAATAATCAACATTTAGTAATTTTAATAGGAATCATTTGATCTGCTATTTTCATTCCATCATAAATGGGTTTAGCTTCATCAATTAGTAACAAAGTTCGATTTTCTCGTATTAGGTCGCCGTATCTAAATTATGAAATATTAGGTTGAACCGAAAGTTCCTGCACTAATTTTCAAAACGATTACAGAATTTAAACGAATATGTTTTAGTGGGAA
>OZJO01018719.1:0-29317 GCA_900406225.1 Acrobeloides nanus | reverse complement strand
CCCCCCTGTAATCAATCGTAATCATTTGGCTACCCCCTCCCCCCCCCTAAGTGATTACGTAATATCTGGATGACCCCTTGCCGTGTATCTTCCGTTAGCAAATATTTTATTCTTTGGCGAGAACATTTTTCGCGATTTTGCCCCTTAGGCGACATAATCGCAAAAATTTTTCTTTCAAAATAACTTTTCGAAATGTCCGTTTCGAAAAAATCTTTCAAAATGCTCTTTTCGAAACTTTCCGTCGAAAATAACTTTTCGAAATTCTATGTCGAAAGATCCTACAGCCCGACCATCGTGGATGCAAACCGAAGCACCTCCAGGCTCGTAGCGAAGCTCATGGAATGAATCTTGAAATTTTATAAAAGTTGTTTGTTGGCACCTGTCCTTTAATTTAAATATATAATTAGGCACAAACCATTCGTTATGCTATTTAGTTTGATATCTATAAAAAGAACTTTTTACGCACCCTGTATAAGAATTTTTTAAGGAAAAGCTTTTCTGGTGTAGAAGTCATAAAGGATTTTTTCGGGGCACATACAAATTCTTGATAAGCCAAGAAAAACCTCTTTTTTGGTAACAAAAAAGTGATTAAAGTAAAATGCGATTCGAAAGATCAGTATCAACGTTAAGTCGAATCTTGGTTGTATTCTGTGTTAAGATCGTGTACTCTCAAAAAGATATTTATAGCAATAAAACATGGCCATTCTTATCAACTGCTTAACCTAAGACCATTGTTCCATAAAGCTTTTTTGTAGATAATTTAGTCGTAATCACTCTTTATTCTTCGATTTATTTGATGAACTCGATCTTTCTTTATATCGAAGAGATAAAACAGTCGAAACAATCAAACAAGTATCACACCATAACAAACCATCCCTCATCAATTTGGGGAGAGAGCAACGAGCAGCCATCTTTTGGAATCACTGAGCATTGATTTTGGGGGAAAAGTTTTATAATGGTCCCCCTTATGATTTTGCCAAAAAAAGTTTCAAAAATCAATGGTTCCTCATTATGATTTTTCACAAAATATGACCAAATTGTCCAATTTTTCATCAAAATGTCATAATTTTTCCATTTTTTCAACAAAATCGTAATTTGTGATCATTTTGGGGTCGTCTACATATTACATAAACATTTTCGGAAAGTTGAAATCGCTATAACTTTTTTCCTTCAGGAAAAAGTTATAGCGATTTCATCGTTCTTCATTGTCCGGCGCTTCTTCCACCCAAACGTTCTGAAGGTTGAAAGATTGAAAAAAAGAGTTTCATCTTTTTTTCAGTCTTTCAACCATCAGAACGACCGGATTTGGGCGGAAGAAGCGCCGGACAATGAAGAACGAGCAGTTGAAAGAACCCAGAAGACCGAGTCGATGATGGTTTGGGCCTCCATCTCCGCCAGAGGCAAGACTCCATTGGTTTTTGTCGACCAAAAGACGAAGATCGACCGCTACGTGTACATGGACTTGCTTCGAAAGAACCTTTTCCCGTGGGCGGAAGACGTTTTTGGAGACGAAGAATGGACCTTCCAGCAGGATGGTGCTCCAGCCCACAAAGCGATTGAGACCCAAGACTTTCTTCGGAACAATTGCCCCGATGTCATCACAGTCGACCCTCATTGGCGAAACCCCACTGGTGAATGACCGCCCAATAGCCCAGATTTGAATCCGCTCGACTACTCCGTGTGGTCGATCCTCGAAGAAAATGCGTGCCAAAAGCCTCACCCGAATGTGGAATCCTTGAAAAAGGCCTGGAAAGAAATCACCTTGGAAACCCTGGTCAAGATCGTCGACAATTTCCCCAAGCGTCTGAAAGCTCGCATCGATGCCAGGGGTGGACATTTTGAATAGATATTGTTGTTATCAATTGTTATTGTTATGTTTTGAATAAATATTGTTGAAAAAATGAGAAAATTCAAAAAATCCGGATAATTTTGACGCACCCTGTATAATAAATATGTTCAATCGTCGGAGGGTTAATATAAAAACACAAATTAGGGCTACTATTTTATTCTGCTCGGCTTTTTCAGCACATAGAAGTCTTTGATAAGGCAAAAAAATTCTTTGCTCTTAATGAAAAGTAATTCTCATCATAATTTTTTATTGCTTCTCTTTGGAAAAACTATAATAAATATGTTCAATCGTCGGAGGATTAATATAAAAACACAAATTAGGGCTACTATTTTACTCTGCTCGGCTTTTTCAGCACTTAAAAATCTTTGATAAGGCAAAAAATTCTTTGCTCTTAATGAAAAAGTAATTCCCATTATAATTTTTTATTGCTTCCCTTTGGAAAAACTACACAAACTAAGAAACTAGAAAGTTCAGAATTCCATAAAAGAGCTAATCTTTTCAAGCACTTAATAAAGCCCCTTATAAGGAAAGAGAAAGCCTTTGTTAGTTCAATGTAACCAAATAGGTACTATACACAGCTTTTGCTTGAATTTTCCTGGGAGAGGGAGGAATAATCCAACAAATCACTAATGAGGAGGGAGGGGGTAATTTTTTATTTTTTTTATTCGAGTGATTTACTAGATGATCCTTTTGTGTTAATCAGTGAATAAACGTGACTCGGTTTGGGATATAATATATGCTTAAAGGGGATTGAAAATCTCGTCCGCATCTTGGCTAAAAAAATTTTTCAAAGAATGTTTCAAAACGAGCCTTCTAGGGGTAATTTTACGCGAGAAATCGATTGCACACACTACTGAAGCATGAAAACGCTTCCGTGACCCTGGTTCAGAGAGGACATTGAAAAGAAAATTGGAAAAAATTGATTTTTTGCTCCAAAAATGTCGTTCTATAAATTTATTTTATAGAAAAACAATGTTATCAGAGGAAGGTTTCGAAGAACAAGAAGAAGAACAAATTATCGATAGTGAAAATCGACTTTGTTTTGTGCCAGAAAGTCTACCACATTCTGGACAATGCTGCAGTACTTTTTCTAGTTGGTTGAGTTCTACTAGCACAAAACAAAGTCGATTTTTACTATCGATAATTTGTTCTTCTTCTTGTTCTTCGAAACCTTCCTCTGATAACATTGTTTTTCTATAAAATAAATTTATAGAACGACATTTTTGGAGCAAGAAATCGATTTTTTCCAATTTTCTTTTCAATGTCCTCTCTGAACCAGGGTCATGGAAGCGTTTTCATGCTTCAGTAGTGTGTGCAATCGATTTCTCGCGTAAAATTACCCCTAGAAGGGTCGTTTTGAAACATTCTTTGAAAAATTTTTTTAGCCAAGATGCGGACGAGATTTTCAGTCCCCCTTTAAAATTACTAACAAAATTTTTATAGCGTAAAAGAGGTATTTTATTAAAAGCTTCTTCAACATGCATACTATTGAGTACCCAGTAAGAGTTTTAATTATTATATATGCTACCGGCAAAATCGATTGAATCGGTCGATCTTAGCCGGAACGGGATTCGAACACTAATCATAAATATTTTCGTACTTAATGGTTTTTCATGAGCAGACATGAAAGTTCTGTTTTCAAGTTTTCCTATCCTTATATATAAAGCGCTGTGTTCGTTCGTGTGTACAGGCGATCTTTTTATGGTGATCTCCAAAAAGTGCAGGGCTTATACCACGTGTTAGGGGTGGTGAAAGAAGAAAAATGAGTGGTCGAGTTATCTGCTCTTGAAGTAGAGACCCTTTTTCGTGATTTTTGAGTGTTTTTTTGAATATTTTTTCGAAGTAAATAAAATCTGCTAGTGAAACATTGGCTAATACACATTTGACCTCATTTTTTGTCGATTGCCATTTTACGTTGATCTGAGGTCAAATGTGTAATTTTGAGAAAGGTCAAATGTGTAAGGTCAAATGTGTAAAGGTCAAATGTGTATTAGCTGAAACATTTATTTTTCAATAATTTTATGTACTTTTGTGGCATTTTAGTTGAGCTTTCAAATGAGCTATAAACCATATCATACCACTTCTTCTTTGTCGAGAAAATCCAAAAAGAATCGGAACACCTCAAAATATTCGGAAAAACACTGGTGTGCCCCCTTACCGAATTCTGTGTACATCACTGGTCGTGCAGTGACGGGGGGGAGGGGGTCGTGCAATCGGATTTGCGAAGACCCACTTGTACACGTGTGTATACAACTGTTCTTTAATTTTTCTTTAAAATAAATGCTTTATTTTAAAGAATTATATCGATACAAAAATATTATATCGATACAAAAGTTATTATATCGATACAAAAATAACGAAATCATAATATCGTTACGATAACCCTAGTATCTTCCTATTCCCTATGGGCCCAATAGAGGAGAAAAACAAAGTAACGTTTTCGACTTTTTAAACGGAAAAAAGCGCTGATTTCGACTACGCGGAGGTTTTTAACCATGAGGAATTCAATGGTGACGTCTAAAAATTATGTACGACCATGCAGGGATACCATGCACGATCACGAAGGGATGCCAAAAATTAAAATCCGAGGTCATAGGGCAATATGGGTATCAAAAAAAGCAAATGATGAGTAGTAGTATTCAAAAACTACAAAAAGAATGTTGCACGACCAAGCAGAATGCTAAAGCTCGAATAGGGCGTCTCGCGGCTGAAGCGAGAAGGCGCTTTGAGCACCGATAGGCGCTCGGTTTCGGTACAATATAATAAACATTTTTAGACGGTCCCATTTACTACTCCTTTTCATGAACCACTCCAAGAAGGCAGTAAAATTAGTATTCATGGCAAAGTGCATACACACCATCACCAGTGAGTGAATTCATATTTTCACTTATTAAAATCTCGATTAAAAAACATAACAAGCATTTTTTAGACATTTTGTAGTGGAGCTTCTTGCCGGGCCAAATGTTGTGTTGCATTTGAATTTCCGTTTCAAGTATGATGATCATACATTGGAGCTAAATACTTTATCATATGGGAATTGGGGACGTGAAGTTCTCGAACGTAATCCACTTATAGATGGTAGCCATTTCCATCTTCATATTCATGTTCATCACTCTCATTATGACGTGAGTTTAACTTGTACATACATTAATGTTCCTGGGCCGTTTTCGATTGGTCATGATTTTTCACTAAACATGTTCAAAATTTATTCAACTTTGAAAATAATCGCCATTTCGGTGCACTTTTAGCTTTAAAAAACCTTTAAAATTTTTTATCTTTTCAAACAAATGCCCGCCGAACACAGAAATGACAGTGTTAAAAAAGCGCATCCTAAAAAGTTGTCCCAATTTTTGTTACCATGGCGTTTTGTGGTAAAAATTAGTATAAATTTGAAATGTAAAAGTGTAATACCAATAAACGCAGCTCGCCGAGACGAGTAAAACTAGTATCATATTATTCATAGAGGCAATAAAATCCCATGGCCGAGTGGTTAGTGTGACAGGATTTTATTTTAAAGGCGCGGATTCGAATCCCGGCCCGAATTTAAAGTTTTCCGATTTTCATGAAATTTTTTGCATATGTCTATTTTTCATGGGGAACTCGAATCCGAAGGGATTTTTTATTTTGACTACTAAAAGTCTATGGGTTTGTTTTTATGGGATTGAACCGGCGAATCAGAGGCAACTTCTAGTGGTCAAAAACTTCAGACTCGAATTCCCCATGAAAAAATAGGAATATGCAAAAAATTTCATGAAAATCGGAAAACTTTAAATTCGAGCTGGGATTCGAAACCGCACCTTTAAAGTGAAATCCTGTCACACTAACCACTGTCAGCTACGGGATTTGGTCGCCTCTATGAATAATATGGTACTAGTTTTATTCACCTCGGTGAGCTGAGAATAATGGCGTTACTCTTTTTTTTTAAATTTGAGTTTGCACTAATTTTTCTACACAAAAAACGCCGTGTTACATGTCCACCCACCCCAATTCATGCATTAATCTTGAAGTTTGTGAAATAAAACAATGAAAGCAACATTATAGATCGAAGTAAATGGGAATCACCTTGCCAAATTTCCACATCGCTATCCATTCTTCACTGTGCAAGCTTTAGGCATTCGTGGTGGTGTAGAAGTGCAGAAGATTGAATTATTAGGGTTTCATTTCAGTAAGTTTTACATATTACAGAAAAAGAATGATTCACGGCGGACCAAAATGGGAAATGCATCTAGAATTCAAACCGGTTTATGCTATTGAACTCAGCTCATTGAGAATAACGAAACGAGTATCATATTCGAATCTGAATTCGAACCTGAGCATATCAATTGCAAGTCTTGCGCTTTAACCACTTGGCCATATAGATAGGGTATAACCCCCCCCCCCATAATATGGTACTCGTTTTGCTCGTCTCGATGAGCTACATCCAATGGCATACACCGTTTTGAATTTTAAGTGCATGCCCTTTTCCCATTTTCGTTCACCGTGGGTTCATAAAAGAAAAATATATAATTTATATGCTTATTCAGGTGATAAATGGAGACACGGCCATCACGACTATGGACATGGTGGTTACATCGGCTATGGAACTGACTCATATGTTGAACCGGTAAACATCTGATATTTTTTAAAGTTATATAAACAACTTTAGAATTGGCATGAATCGCATGAACATCATCACCATTTTAAACACCATCACCACCACTAGAAGGTTAAAGTAAGAATTTATTTTTGCCTGGATTTCACGGGTTTTTTAAATAATGAAAGTTAGCATCGAACTTATTTCAATTTTTAGCAAGAACCCAATAATTATATGGTAATGCCACTTTCAACTACTTATTTATCTTTCTTTTAGGTTTTTTATAAAGTTTTATATAAAATTTAATAAAACAGGAGTCATCTTTATATTATGTTCAATTTTTCAAAATGTACTTTAATCGTTATTTGTTTTACCAAACACTTAGACATGAAAATCAAAATCAAATGTTTGGTATGCATTAAATTAATATGAGAAAAATATTAGCATGTAGCTAAATACTGATAAATTAGGTACAAACCCACAACATGAGCTCATATAAAAACATCATAAGTAAAGATAAAAGACCGGAAATGCTTAAGTAATAACATTATCAGCTAATATCGATGTTTTGACATGGGAACTATTTTAGCATACATCATGATAGTATGGCAAATGAAGCTTATAAATATAGTTAGAATCAAAAGTACGTTATTAAGAGAGAATTAAAAGTACGGGGTGTTTCAGTGATCCCTACGGATTTAATCCATTTTTGCATATATGGCTTTTTACGACCATCATCTTGATGTGGTCATATCTCATCGAGGTTAAGGCTGCGCGCTAACCGTCTTGAACAGGTGTTCGAGACGTTTCGCGTTTCGAACAATTCAAGACGTTTAGCGTCCGAATTAGTTGTAATTCGAGATGTTTAGCGCCGTGTTTAGTGTCTCGACCACCTGTTCAAGACGGTTAGCGCGCAGCCTAAATTGGATTTCTTCGAATGATCACATATTGGAAAGCTAGGATATGGATCTTTTGTTTATAAAAAATTATCGAAAAACCTTTCATCGTTTTCGAGATATGAGCTCTTGAAGTTTGTAAAATTTTATTTATTGAAGCGAAAATGTAAAAAGTGCGAATGTTCGCCGTAAAACCAGCTGTATAGTGGTTTTATAGGCGGGGAATCGATTGCGCACATTTTCGAGGCATAAAAAAATTTTCCTGAACTGATTTAATCAATTTTCGTTATGAAACCATTTTGGGTATACCCCTCAGGAGTACCTTTCAGTGGTCAAAATCAAAAAACTCTTTCAGATTGTACTCGGAGGGAAAACCCCCGAGTACCAAAAATCAGCCATTTTGGTAAATTTTTTGAAAATTCGAATTTTCAAAAAGTTCACCAAAATGACTGATTTTTGTATTCGGGGTTTTTTGACATGGGGAACTCGAATCTGAAAGAATTGTTTGATTTTGACCACAGAAAGTTACCCTCTACAAGAGGTATACTCCTTAAAAAGATTTCAATATGAAAATCCTTTAAAAATCGCTTATATCCGTTGAGAGAAATTTTTTATGCCTGAAAATGCGCGTAATCGATTCCTCACATAGAAAAACCCCTATATAGCTGATTTTCCGGCGAAAATCCGAAACTGTTGCATTTTCGCTTCAATAAATAAACCGTTTTCCCTTAATCAGGGTCAGAAAAGCATTTTCACGCTTCGGGAATGCGCGCAATCGATTCCCCACACAAAGTTACCCTATATGGGCCCTTTTTAGAAAAAAATTTTCCGGTCCAAAAATCATGTAAAAGTCGTAGAACTTTTCAATTAACCCAATACTAAAATATAAATATTGCTGTTAATTTATTTATATACTATTACCTTAGCTCTTATTAAGTTGTTTTCATTAAATAATCTTATCTTCACTTTGCAAATAAGTTGAGTAAATTTCGATTATTTAATGATGGGAGAAAGTTCCCTTTACACGTGCATTTATCATATTTACGAATCGTGCGAAGACGTAATGCCGCCAGACTAATACCTATCATTTTCCGTCACGTCAGATTCGGTTCAAATGTGATGACGGACGAGTGGCGATCGTACCGCAGATTACAACGGCTCAATCGCTTCCGACACCGAGCAGTGAATCATGGACTTCATTTTGTCGATCCGACTGACCCAGCAGTTTATACTCAAACTATCGAAAACAAGAACGGTCAGTTGAAAGATATGATACGTCGAAGGCACGGTGCACATCAAGCTGATTTCGAAAGGATTGGAACTCAAAAATCCGAGTGCTACAAGTTGTTATTTATGATGAGTACAACAACTTTTATTTGACCTCAAAAAATTTTGTCTACTAGAAAAAAAGTTATTTCAAAAAATAGATTTCCAGAAGTGACTGGGGACAATTAAAATTCCACAAATCATAACGAAATAAGACAATTTAATCATCTGTCCTCTGTAGCGCATTGGCAAAGCTTTGGATTTTTGCCACCAGAGGTGGCGGTTCGATCCCCGCCAGGGACAATTCTTTTTTTGCACTTTCCCCAGTCACCTCACTTTTTTGCAATTTTTGTCCATGAAAATGAGGTCTACGTCCTATGGTGTAAAAATAAAAAATGATCAGTGAACGCAGTTCTACATGATAGGCATAAAGATTTTAAAAAAGTAGTAATAAAATCGAGTTTTCAAGGGCTTTCAAAAGCAAAATGCCTGAAAATCTATATTTTGAAATAACTTTTTTTCTAGTAGACAAAATTTTTTGAGGTTAAATAAAAGTTGTTGTACTCATCATAAGTAACAACTTGTAGCACTCGGATTTTTGAGTTCCAATCCTTTCGAAATTACGTGATGTTCAGCTTGATGTGCGGTGTGGTCAACCAAATTCCTCCAAGTCTTCTAAAGGAGTTCAACTGGCGAGAACGCTTCGGACAGCGAAACATGGTTTTCTACAACTTTTGGAGCCAAGTAGCAGCCTTTTATCCATGCCAACGTTAAGCCTTTGAACGATTCTTACCCCACCGGCCCTTTTTAGGGCCACATTCAAAACAAGAATTACGTGCTTAATCTGAGCCCATAGCCTCTAGGTCTATAGGCTATGGGCCTATAGGCCTAGAGGCTATGGGCCTTAGGCTTTAGGCCTAGACTATAGGCCTATAGAATATAGGCCTTAGGCCCTAAAAAAATACCCGATATTACAACCAAAAAGATATTACAAAAAAATACTCGATATTACATCCGAAAAGATATTAATATTACAAAAAAAAAATATTACATCAAAAAATACCGTCGTTTACTAAATATTAATGAAAATTGTAGAATGGATAAACGTCATCTTATAGAGAAGTTGTTTTGCTATATTAATATGAAAACTCGTACAAACTTGTACAAAAAATAAATTTTTTTATTATCTGCAAATTTTATTATCAAAAAGTCCATTCGATCAAAATAAGCTTATCTTTAAAAACAACGAAAGGTAATTGATATATAAAAGTTGGTTTATTAAACCAAAAACCGACTTCTATAGTTTAACTCGTACAAAAAACATTGGGTTGTACCATAAGTAGCTGCCGCTCAGAAAATACTTGGGCATTTTTCGCTCGTTTTCGATGAAATTTTTTTAGTACTATGCAAGAATGTATGCTGAATACAATACAATCGGTCGCTTTGAGCGTAACTCATGTTTTCGTGTCAATATCCATACTTTTTCGAAAATCGGGGTCTCAAAAATGTATCCTTATTTTAAAATGTTGATATTTGGTTATAGAAGTCGGTTTTTGACAAAATTTTCGGCCTTCATAGGGTTTTCTCATGTGTCCTGTGCGTTACGAAGTTTGAAACCAACCGGTATCTGAGTCAAAAAGATCATGTATAGGGGTTTTTTCATGCCAAGAACACGAATTCGGGATTCGTTTCGCTTGTATCATCGTGTAAAGGGATGATTTGGACATTTTGATTTTTTTCAAAAATTTTTTAGAAAATGGCTAACTTCTTACCCAAAACAGTTTCTTGAAAGCGGTTTTTTGCTTTTAACGTGTAGAGCAAAGTCCGAAAATTTTCATTTTATATGGCATTATTTTACAGAGTGATTTAAAAAATGAGAATTTTGCGATTTTTTCAAAAATTTTCAAGTTTTTTAATTTTCATCAAAATTACCATATGGGGGTTTTCTATGCGAGGAATCGATTGCGCGCATTTCCGAACCTTGAAAACACTTCCTTGACCCTGAATTAGTCTATTTTCGCTTCAATACAAATGCCTCTTCCCTGAATCAGGGTCAGGGAAGAGTTTTCAAGGTTCGGCAATCGATTTCTCGCATAGAACAACCTTCTATAGGGTTATTTTGGTGAAAATTAAAAGACTTAAAATTTTGGCGTGGCGAAAGTTAAGGACGAGCACTTGAGGATGGCTATTTAAGGACGGACATTTGAGGATGGGACATTTGAGGACGGAACATTTGAGTACGGGACATTTGAGGATGAGACATTTGAAGACGGCCATTTGTAAACGGGTCATTTGAGGAAGGAACATTGGTGGAACAAAGGTGGGATATGTTTTTTAGGCCCTAAATAACACCCATACTCAAATATTCCGCCTTCAAATGTCCCGTTTACAAATGGCCGTCCTCAAATGTCCCGTTCTCAAATGTCCCATCCTCAAATGTCCGTCCTCAAGTGTCAAGTCCTCAAATAGACATCCTCAAATGTCTCATCCTCAAGTGTCCGTCTTCAACTGTTGCCACGCCGAAATTTTTTGAAAAAATCGCAAAATTCTTATTTTTTAATCACCCTTTACTTTTAAAAATATTTTTAGACTTAAGCTAAAGTTGTTTAAAATGAACACTTCCGAAATTCGTGCCGCTGGGTTGAAGTTTATTCGAAACATGGTGACGATGCGAAATGCTATCGAAAATAATTCTTTCAATATTTTTCAAACACTTCCTGCTGCTGCAAATCCATTACCCAAGGAATCATTTCCTTTATTTGTAGACATCATTAACGAAAAAGAGAAAATTTATCAAAAGCGATTAGAAGAAGTTATTAGCAGGCTAAAATCGGCACCAAATTTTAACAAAGTTGCTGAAAAGGTAAATCTTTAATGAATACAATTTAAAGGACCAGTCAGGTTGGAAAAAAGTTGCCAATTTTTGTTGATATTCGGAAAGTTCATAAAAAAAACATTTTCCGACCGGTCTGGTCCTGTAAGGAAAATTTTTAGATCTATCCAATATTTGCATCTCCTCGAAGCATTGTTGTTGAAATGACAGTCGATAGAGAACATGTAAACAATAAAGGAACTTTACATGGCGGACAAACAGCTGCTTTGGTAGATATTGTAACTGCAAGAGCGGTTGCAGTAGCTCATAGAAATGTTCCTATGTCTTCAACAGATTTATCCGTTAGGTATATTTGTGCATTCAAACAGATTCAGAGAAGAGGAGGGCTGATAAAATCAGCATCCTGAGTCTAAGTCCTCCAGTGTATTAGCACTCAAAAGGTCGATTGTACAACGGTTGACTTTACGGCAGTTTTTCACGCTGAATACAATAGCGCTAATGAACAAATTTGGAATACCCCCAAAAATTGTAAAAATTCACTTTAAGATTATGAAATTTTCAAAAATTTTCCACTTTTTCAAACGATCATAACTCTTCGAAGATATTGAATTGAGCATCGGTCGACCACTCAGAAAAAAGCTGAGAAGCTGCGCTACAACTTTTATACAGACAGCTATAGAAAGTTTTTGCTTCAATAAAAAGTTATACTTTGATTTATGAGGCATATCCTGATTTTTTGACCTGGCCTCCAACAAAGATCGGCATTTTTGACCCTATTGCGGAAACTTCCAGCCAAAGTGATCTACACAAAAAATTTAGCCCAGATTCCCAAGAAAATTTTGGTATATTGGGTTTGGTCTATTTGTAACCAATTTTTTTTACTTAAATAAAAAAAATTGGGTATAAATAGACCAAACCCAATATATCAAAATTTTCCTGGGAATCTGGACTATATTTTTTGTGAAGATCACTTTAGCTGAAAGCCCCCGCAACTGGGTCAAAAATGCCGATCTTTGGAATGAAGATCTATGAAATGCGAACTCTGACCACTTGGGTGAAAGTATTCATATCTTTTGGATTAATTAAAAGAATATTCCTTTTTAGCTATTTTCTACCTGTTAGAATTGGAGAAGTACTTGTTATAGAAGGAACTGTGTTAAAAGCTGGTAAAACGATGGCCTTTACTGAAATCGAGTTTCGACGAAAATCTGACAATGCGTTGATTGCAAAAGGCAAACATAATCTTGCATTTGTACCAATCTCAGCGGATAAATTGAAGAATCTTGAACCATATTATTAAATATATTTCGATGTGATCTTGTATATTTTATTTGTGCTAAGCAACAAATATTTATTATGAATAAAATTTTTATATCTAATCAAGATCTGGGAATGGATCCCAAAAATCCGAACAAAAAAATGAACCATTTGCGGCCTGAACTTGATATCCTTTTGCCAACATCCTACATTGATGTTCATGAGATCTAGGCCATGCTGCATCAGCACTCGCAGCTTGTGCTAAATCTGACCAAAGACGTTCATTTTATTAAAAAATAATCTCGTAAATAAAAGCGTGGATGGCGCAGTGGATAGGTTTTCGAGCCAAGTTTTTGATATCAGGTTCGACTCTCGCTGCCGTTATTTATCGAATTTGGCCAAAAATACTTCGAAAATATGCGCAATCGATTCCTCGCATAAAATTACCCGGAAAGTTGATTTTTCATATAAGTTTTTTGATCAAAAACGATGGTTCCATTTAGAGTTGGCGAGATGGGCGGGTTCATTTGAGACACCCGTATATAAATTTAGATAATAGATAATTTTTGGTTGAAAATTTGTACAAGAAAAATTAAGGCCGACCGGTTTACCTAAAAAATAACTGCCTGATCCGACAAAAATTGAGCGACCTGAGGGGCAGGCCAACCGGCTGCCTGGCCTAGGCCAAGCTTGTCTTCGGTCCTGCATACCTCTTCCTCAGTCAAACAAGTTACTGAGGTCAAGCCCCTAGTTGGCCGTTTTTTCAAAATTTCTTGTTTCGTCAAATTTTTCATAGATTTCGCAGATAATTGTAGAATCTCCTCGAAAGATAGTTTCAGTAAAATGGAAACATTGTCAGGAATGTTACAGAAGGCAAACTATGGTGTCTAGCCAGATGTATCGAAAAATCCTTATATATAAAGCGATTGTGTTCGTTTGTGTGTACAGGCGATTTTTTTGTAAACTCCAAATTGTTACCAACCTATACCACGATGTAGAGGGTGGTGAGAGGAGCAAAATGAGGGGGTCAATCATGGGTCCACCCCATACGGTTAATTTTTTACAAGGGTACTCCCTTTTCCTTAAGGATTATGAGGGAAAAACAAAGTACTGTTTTTTGGCTTTTTCACCGGAAAAAAGCGCTAATTTCGACTACAACAAAGGTTTTCGGTCATGGAAAATTCAATGATGACATTTATAATTTATGCACGACCATGCAGGGATGCCATGCGTATCCACGACGACACCAAAAGGTAGTCTTCAGAAAACGCTCAAATGGAAGGAATCTGGAGCCAATGAAAGAAAATGAACCCGCCGATTTCCTTATGCTGCAGTAAAGAATCTGAGAAGATTGTTGCCATATTGTATAGATAGGCTTGGAATTGTGTATTGTAATAATTCTGTTCGTTTGTTTGTGTTTATAATTCAAGGCGCAGCGCTTTGAGCGCCGATAGGCGCTCAAAGCGGTGCGGTACTGAATATAAAAAATGCTCTTTATTCTTTGCAAATTACATAAATTTTTGCACAAAAGGCAAATGAACAAGATCAATCGGATCCATTCCCTCACAAATTCGCATCCATTTCTTCTTCGATTGGATCGTTTAGAAAAGACTCGTTTTTCAAGTCACTTTGAAAAGCATCACACCACAAAACGTCGACTTTTGTTGAATATACTCATGGTTTATAAAAACACCGTCGTCAAATAAAAATGGAACGTGCGCATATTCTTTATGTGGATATCGCGGATTTTGTTTCTCCGTTGTTCCACTTCTCTAAAACGTCAGAAAATGTATGTTCAAAATGTTCAGCGGAATCCTGGATCGGCAACAAGATTAGATGCGGATAATCACTCAAATAACTTGTGTTTCATAAAATGTCAACAAATGGTTAATCGAAAAAGGTTGCAAATAAATTAGTTGTTGATGGATGATGTGTTTGATTAAGTGATAGATTAGTAGTTGAAGATTAATTAAAAGAGGTTTTATGAATGATTTAAGCGATTTTCATCATGAAATTATTTGAAGAACTCGTAGGAGACCTTCCAATGGTCAAAATCAAACAATTTTCAGATTCGAGTTCATCATGTCGAAAAACCCCCGAGTACAAAAATCAAACAAATTAGAAAAAATTGAAAAAGCGAATTTTTTGCTCCTTAGTCCCCCAAGGAAAAAAATTCGATTTTTCACAATTTTTCTAATTTGACTGATTTTTTGTATTCAGGGGTTTTTCAACATGGAGAACCCTGACCTTGTATTAGCATAATTTCTCTTCAATACACACCTCTCTTCCTGAAACAGAGTCATGGAAGCGTTTTCAAGATCCTGGAATGCGCGCAATCGATTTCTCGATAGAAAAACCCTTATAGGGATAGAAAAGCTATTTTTTGGGGCAGAAAGCCTTTTTTGGGCAGCAGGACATATGTTAACCAAATGTTTCAGGGAGCTGTTTCAACGGACTTGTTTCAACCGATTTGTTTCAATGGACTTGTTTCAACCGATTTGTTTCAATGGACATGTGTCAACCATGTGACACGCTATAACTTTAACAGATCAGCGTTTCATGCTTCCAAATTTGCGCCACTCAGGAGTCGGCGCAAATTTGGAGGCATGAAACGTTGATTTGTTAAAGTTATAGCGATTTTTCACATGTCATATGGTTGACACATGTCCATTGAAACAAATCGGTTGAAACAAGTCCATTGAAACAGCTCCCTGAAACATTTTGGTTAACACATGTCCTGCTGCCCTTTTTTGGTCAGAAAAGCTATTATGGGGCAGAAAAGGCATTTTTGAGGGGGACAACAAGCTATCTTTGTGAAAAAAGCCATTTTTTGAGAAGAGTAGCATCTATTCCCTTCCCGTACATATAAAGCCATTTTTTGAGGGGGTAGTACCCACTCCCATTCCTTACGTGTAAAACTTTTTTCATATGGGCTATCTATACTTCAATCGCGATCTCTGCTATTTAGCTCTTCCGGAATAAGAAAGTTGTCGCAAGTTAGAAAAATTAGTAGAATCCATCTAGAAACCTCCAAAAAATTGGCTTGCGACAACTTTTGACTCCAATAAGGAGTCAATCACGGGCCATCGTGGCGCTCGCGATGTGAAGTATAGCGAGGCCCATAGAATACCCATTTTTCAAAATTCAACTATAGTACCCCCCCCCCCCCAAATATTCAAGAGGGTCTTGTTACGGTCCTGGAATAAAGAAAAAATAGTAGGAGAGTATGATTGGCAAGTTTTGAGTGAATTTTTCTAATTAAAAATTTTTTGCAATTTTCGACTCCTTCCAAAAAGCACGTTGCGCTTTTCCTCGCTCTTTTCAACCTATCTAATAGCCTTTTTTAAACCGGATCTGATCGATAATGAGGAAAGATTTATGAAGAAATGTATTTTTTATATGTTCCTATCGCAAGAATATATTTTCAGCGATTTGTTTCACATGATTTAGCAATAGTTCTATTTCTTTGTTTAGAAAACGTCTACCTGCTGAGTAAATATTGGCGATAAAATTCACGCGTGATAATTATGGATAATGGCTTCGAAATGAAGCAGCTTTTTTCTTTGTTTATGCATTTTTGTTCAAGAGATATTTTTAGGCGGATGAAAATGAGAAAATGATTGATGGATGTTTTATTATGTTCGATTTATTTTTGGACTATATGCTTATTTCAACAAGGAACAATTTTTGAAAAGTTTGATTTTTATATCATTTATGCAAATTTTGAGCATGCCTTGGTCGACTCTGATTTTCAGGGTTTTCTCTGTAGTGACTAAATTTCTGTAGATTTTGTGCTTTCCTTGTCCCTGATTTTCAGGGCTTTCGCTGTAATTGCAAATTTCTGAAAATTCTTGTTCATGTCTGGGTCGTTCCTGATTTTTAGGGTTTTCGCTGTAGTGCCAATTTTTGAACTTTTTTAATAAAGCTTTTTTTAGATTGTTTGGACATATATGTCCAATGGACATGTATGTCCAATGGACATACATACACACAGACAAGTATTATACGGTTATAGTAGTAGGATTATCTAAATTTATTGAATCTTTTTCGCTTTTTTTAAAATTTTTCCGTTCCATTTAGCGCTTGTGGTTAATCTCATAATTCATTCTTTCGGCACGAGCATGACCCGCTCATTTTTGCGCGGCAAGCAGATGTTTTTCTAACCTTGATATTGAAATTCAAAGTGCCTTTTTTGCCTACGAGCGACTTTTTGTTGATCTATGGTTTTTGAAAAAAAAAATTGTGAAATATTCTGGGGTGAAAAAGTGGAATTTGGACAACATTAAATGTGAAGCAGGATTCAAACCCGCGATAGTAAACTGCAAATCTGTCATTTTAGCCACTCGGCCATGGGAAAGTCCCCAAAACCCCATGATATGATACTCGTTTTGAAGCTTTCGGCGAGCTGAGTCGATTGGCGACATTTTTATTTATTTTTTATTCTTGCGCACACTTTTTTCCTCTTTGGTGCGCCATGACCCAAAAATTGTATTGTTTAGTTAAAAATAATCTTTCTCAAACAAATTCCTTGCCCAGATAAACAGATTTATTTTTGCCATCGAGTTAAGTGATTTCCTACTAAAATCCGAACCACGTCCTTTTCCGGAAAAGTTGCTCCCTTGAGAGCGCTTATTTATCCGGCTAGGCGATGACGTTTATTCCTTTCGAATTGGCCACATAGTGAAGAGTCGAGTTGCTAGCAAAATAATTTCGAATGTCTTCGGTGTTGGTGTTCCACGCCACCCTTGGCCGCTTCTTCTTTCTTTAACTCGAAGTTATACCAATAATCGATATTAATGGACGAAAAGTGGCCCTTCTTTTCGTTGGGTTAGCGGCTTGATTCGCCTTTTGAGGACATGGCTATATACATAGAAATGCATATGTCGCCTCAGTTGGCATTTTTTGAATTCAATGGCCTAGTGGGCTATATAGGAGAGGAAACAATAAAAGGAGGTGGCCGGATTCTCGCTTAGGATATGGAATCATTTGGGAGAGGATGAGGAGAAGAAGAACGACTCGAGATGTGTGTAGCAAGAAGCAATTATAAAGTGGAAAGCTGGAAAATTGAAGCGTTGTTTATGAAGAATTGCATTCCATTACATTTTTGGCGGGAAATTCGAAATTTGAAGGAAACATGGAATTTTCAGAAGGATGAAAAATAAATGTAAAAAAACTTTCAATTATCATCCATCAACTCAAAAATGATTACTCTGTAAATTTATTCGAGTGAGGGGGATCATGCATGAGCAATATTTTTTGCTCCCGCATTCTTCCGCATAGATCACGGCGTACCAAAATGTCGAAAAGGTAGCGGCAAGCACACATGTACAACGGGTCTTTTAGGGTCTTCGAACGACCCGGAGTCGTGTATAGCGCAAGGGGTTGAGGGGGGGGGGGGGGGGGTCGTGCATAGCGCAAGGGGTTGAGAGTAGGGGGTCGTGCATGACGCGCGGCCATGAACGACACATTTCGCGAAGCGCGACTTTTTTTAGTCTTGCAATGACAGGGCCGTGCAATCGGATCGGATTTTCGAAGATCTACTTGTACACGTGTGGTGGCAAGGGTCAAAATCATATTGAAAAAATATCGCCAATCGACTCAGCTAGCCAAGCGCTTCAAAAAGAGTACACCCCCCCATAGGGGGGGGGGGGGGGGTGTTTTACCCATGGTCGAGTGGCTAAAGCGTTCAGCATTAGCTAAAAATAAGTTGGATGTGGGATCGAACTCGCGCCCTATTAGTGAAGGCTGAGCACGTTAGCCATTCAGCCATGGCTCATGGGTCAAACCCACCAAATATACCAACCTTTTTTTGCAGGCAAAATCAACTCGACTCAAGTGGGATTTGAACCCGAGATCCTAGATTCAAGTCTTGGAACACTACTACTGAGCCAAGTTTACGATAAAAATCGTATTTTTAGTTTTATAATTTAACATGATTTTCTTTTTATAACAACTTTTTTTTTAAATTTTTTTTGAATGTTGCTCAGAATAGTTAAAATAACAGAATATACCGAAAATTTGAAGTATTTTCGTGTTAAGAGGTACCGCTACATTTTTTCTTTAGAAATTTCTTTTTTCCTAAGAAATTTCCGATCTGGGAGAGGGCACGTACCTCTTATTTCAAAGTTGTTTCAAAATTAGCGTCGGCATATTTATGAAATTTTTGCATTTTTCAAAAACCTTTCTTGTTCCAATTATCTGATTAAACTTGTTAGCAGCCCATTTTATTTGATATGCCTCTTCGGTTTCATGCTTCCGAAAAATTTTTATACGTTCAAGATGTCAATTTACGTATTTTCCGCTTGGCCGACGCTGCCGATTTTTATTAGGTTTCACCCACAATTAAAATTTTTCAATTTTTCATCGAGATAGGCGTTTCGAATGTTCAAAACACATATAAAAAAAAAGATTCCACATGAAACAAGGTTTCATATGGCAAAAAGACTTCCTGATTATAGAGAGACGTTAGAATGGCTAAAGAGAATTTCAGAAACGGAGCCAAAAAGTGTGTGTTAATTGTCATATTGGAAGGAATGAAGGCACAAATGCAATGAGAAGGATAAAAATAACCGAAAATTCGAAGAAACGTCCAACTTGTAAATAGAGAAATAAAGTTTCTAAATTTGGCTTAAAAAGCCAATAAGCAAGGCGAGAAAATTTTGGGTGCTATTTTTGGTTTTAAAAAGTTTTAAAAATTTTTGGAATAATGAAAATTTAATTTGATATTGTGGAAAATGGCTAATTGTTTAATGGGGCAATTTTTCGAACGCATTAAGATGTGGAATGTTAATTATGTAGGAGCAAATTTTTGGAAAGCGAAAGGCTTAGAATAAGGGTAGGCTTAGTCTTAGGATTAGGCATACATGGAGATAGGGGCATTAATTTTAGAAACTGTAATGGGGATCTTATGTTTTTGCAGTCTTTTGAGTGGAGGGAGGGTGATTAAAAGGGAAGAGGGGATGTCTTGCGTGGAGGGGGATCACAGTTGCACAACCCCGGTACCCCGGTAAAATTTTACCGGGGGTGGGTCAAGGGGTAGGGAGGGGGGTGGGTCATGAGGTGAGGAGGGGGTAGGCCATGGGGCGGAAGGGGGGATAGGTCATCGGTCCCCGGCGCTGGGGACCGATTTTTTTAGAAGGCCTAAAAAAAAAGGTCGCCAAACTGCGAAGGGGGGTGGGTCATAAAAACAAAAATTTTGGACCGGGGTCTGTGCAACTGTGGTTATGAGACATGGTGGGACGCGCTAACAATTGCGCTATGAAGGCGTGCTTTTTCTATGTTGCCGAAACTTTTTTCGCATTTTCATAATTTCATAATTCGTTGCACCTAAAGTTTAAAGCTTTTAATAAAAGTTTATTAATAAAAATTTTCTCGCTTTCAAAAATTTTTTAGTCAGTTTTACTCAATCACATCATAATAATCGGCTAACCGCAAGCTTATGGCGCAACAATTTGTGCGCCATGCGCTGCTTAGTTTAGCTACTTTATTTGAATCGACTGAGTGAAACCGAACAAAAAAATTTTGACATATAAAGAATAGCATTATATACAAACAATAATTAATCATGACAATCATTTCCAATATGTTCAACTTGTATTAAAAATATGATCTTTTTTGCTACCAAGTATATTTACGTTCTAATTGTGGTGAAAATTTTCTGCTAAAAGGATACAAAATGTTTTTTCTTCGACGAAGACAAGATGTCTTAAAAGAATCACAATGTAAAAATTTGAAGAATCATATTCTCAAAAAAAACTTGACATTAAAAGTAATTTTAAAGGTTAATTTAAACTTGCTAAAAAAGGAACTTAACAGGATTTGTACAAGGTTTTCGTGAAAGACAAAAGGGTGTTGTGCTGAAGGAAGTGAATTAAAAGATCAGTCCATTCGGAGAAACCCTTGGGCTTAGGCTTGAACTTAGGCTTAGGCTTATATACAAAAATAATATATTTGAAAAGAGCATAAAAAATGGAGCATTTTTCGTTTTTACGACAACCTCTGAATCGTTGTAGTTTTTGAGAAAATTGCATTTGAAATTTGAATTTGGATTCATGTTTTCGTTGTAATACACAGACTTTTTTGAATTTTTTGCACTAAAATCTTCAATTTTTGATGTAAATATCTTTACTATTGTAAATTATGAATTGTTAAAGTTTAAAAAATCTTTATTATTGAGCAAAAAAGTCAATTTGAGTGCAAAAAATTTGAAAATGCATGTTTTCGTTGTAAGAAACAAACTTATTCAAATTTTTTGCACCAAATTGATTTTTTTTACTCAAAAAATTGAAAATAAATATTTTGTAAATGTTAACAATTCATAATTTACAATAGATATCTACATTGAAATTTGACGATTTTAGTGCAAAAAATCAAAAAAGTTTGTGTATTACAACGAAAACATGAACCCAAATTTCAAATTCAATTATCTCGAAAACTACAACGATTCAGAGATTGTCGTAAAAACAAAAAATGCTCCATTTTTCATGATCTTTTCGAATATATTATTTTGGTATATAAGCCTAAGCCCAAGCCTAAGGGTTTCTCCGAGTGGACTGATCCTTTAGTATAAGACAAGATTCAAAGTTAAACCAATAATTTTTTGTTATTTGAAATAATAAAAAATTCAGTACCGGGGAGCCGAGAGCTAAACGCACTCGCGATTTTGCCGAGAATGACTCCGAACGGCATAAAAATTCAAAAAAGTTTATGTATTACAACGAAAATGAACCCTGAGCGTTTTACAGGGTGTATAAAAAACTGGAATTTGGGCAATTTTTTCATGTTTTTTCGACTCGAAAATTTTTTTCAAAAATGATCCTATTAGGGCTATTTTGGGCGGGGAATCGATTGCACGCATTTCCAACGCTTGAAAACGTTTCCCTGAATCAGGGAATCGAAGTTTGTGTATTGAAGCGAAAATCGAAAATTTTTAGATTTTCTGCCTAAAATAACTTTCTGGGGGTAAATTCATGCGGGGAATCGATCGCGCGTATTCCCGAAGCTTGAAAACGCTTCGAAAAAAGAAATTTTTTCGATTTTCGCACCAATTCCATTCCCTGAATCAGGGTCAAGGAAGCGTTTTCAAGCTTCGGGAATGCGCGCAATCGATTCCCCCGCATAAAATTACCCCCAGAAAGTCATGTTTAGACAGAAAATCTAAAAAATGTTCGATTTTCGCTTCAATATACACACTCGGATTCCCTGGTTCAGGGTTACTAACAGACAGACATTACACGTTTAATGTAGTAGGTAAAAAAGCATAAAAGACCCGAATAAAAGAAACAATTGAATTCTTGAAAAACTTTATATAATTCATAGAATTGTATATGAATCCTAAAATAATAACCCATGAGTATCTTATAGGGTTAACGTTATGTTAGCCGCTAACGTTATGTTTTACGAACAAATTGGCTGTTAAGAATTTGCGAGATTTTTTTTACCAAAACATACAAACTTAACGACCTATTTACACACACATATTATTATTAAACTATACACGGCCGAACCATTTTTTGCATAAAAATGGTGACTACCAAAAAAAGAATATGGTGGTCGAATGGTTAGGACACTAGATTTGCAGTTTCTAATGGAGGGTTCGAATTCCACCTGAACCAATTGTTTTTAGCTTTTTTGCGTTTCTAAAAAAAGTTCTTTAAAAAAAGAAAGACGGTTAGCTAAGACGAATAACCAAAACGATCAAATTTGAAAATTATTTTGGGTTATTGAATCGAAAACCCTGGTTCATGTTTTCGTTTCAATAACGCAAAACATTGTTCAAATTCAATAATTTTGGTGTTATTTAATTCGTTTTAGTGAGCTATATGTCGTCTTTCTTTAAAAAATAGAAAAGCAAAAAAGTTAAAAACAATTAGATTCAGGTGGGATTCGAACCCATCAGTAGAAACTGCAAATCTAGAGTCCTAACCATTCGGCCACCATGCCACTTTTTTCTGCATAACGGTTCGTCGTGCTATAAAGACAATGCAACAAAATTATGCACGCATTTCTAGATTATTACTTTCCTAAATAGAAACATGAAAGAAAAAGACATTCAAGTGCATAGATGAAGCCAGGAGGCATGCTGTAGAGTGTGAAGGCAATGGCGGCACTACGAGGCAAGGGTCAAATTTTTCTAAATGGCGCTAATCGACTCAGCTCACCAAGCGCTTCAAAACGAGTACCATATCATGGGGTTTTTCCATGGTCGAGTGGCTAAAGCGCTTTGCATTAACTCATAGGGCGCGGGTTCGATCCCGCGCCCAAAAGTCAATTTTTTATTTTGTTGTCAAAAGTCATGAAAATTTTTGCATATCCATATTTTTATGCGGGACATACGATGGCGCTATTATTTTTGTGTGAAAATTATTGGAAAAATCGAAAAATCTCAAAAAAATCTCTTGCTAAACTTTGTAGTTAAAAATTTTTGTAAGACAAATTATTTTTTGGCATCTTCCTGGCTAAGACTATTATCAAAAACTATAAATTTAAGGGAAATTTTTATTTGACACTTGTTCAAGTTGTTTCCGAGACGTCGTAATAGTTGACATCCATATCTCGGCTTTGAGAGACATTCGTTTTCGAACAGCCTTCTTCAAAACAAAAATCTGCGCCAAGAATGATTCGCTCTTTTTCAAATCGTATTTCTGATGATGTTTGTTCAAAGTCCAGTAGAATCGGAAGTTTTATGCCTAAAATGTTGAATTGAAACAAATTCATTAAAGTCCGTTTCCGTCGCCAATGAAAAAAAGTCCGAGGGTCATACGTGTACAACCCCCTCCCTGAATTTCGGGGGGGGGGGTCGCCCGCAACCCGCAGGCCAAAATGGGTTTTCGCCCGCAAAATTTGCGGACGAGACCTGTTTTGTCCGCGGGCCGCAGGCTTCTGGGATGCGAGCGAAATGAGAGAAAAATTTTGCGGCTTGCCCAAAAATTTTCTTAAAAAAAGATCGATTTTACGCCCGCAACAAGTCTATATTTTCAGGGGGTGTTTGTACACGTGTGTCGAGGGTGATGGCCAAGTGGTCCAAGGCGCCGCCCGTCCGATCTGGCAAGTTAAGCAACAATGGACCTACAGGTTCGATTCCGCTAGTGCAAAAATTTTGATTTTTAAAAAAATTTCTTTTCAAAATTTTTGCCTTAACGGGATCGAACCTGCGGGCTCAACGTTGCTTAACTTGCTAGATCGAGCGGACGGCGCCTTGGACCACTTGACCATCGCCCCGAACTTTTTCTCTCATTGGCAGCGGAAATGGACTTTAAATGAGCAAAACACTCCCCACGGCGTACCAAGAGCTTGTACTGTTTACCTTCTTTTAATTTCTTTGAAACTTCATCGTTGATAATCAATTCGTTGAGAGCACTAATTAAGAATTCCATGCTAGTTTCATCAATTCCTTCGACAAGACTAACAACATTGGTGATCTTGAACGAATCGATGTTCAGCAGTGCTCGGAATTTGTAATCTTTAAATGTTGGCTTCGTTAAATGGACTTCATGGTGCATGTTCGCGGTGAGGAAGCGCCGATTTCGATCGGATTGCTAAAATTGATATTCTTATTTGCATTTGTTTCGAAACGCCTACATTCACGAACGCATCAATCCTGCTATCGAAGAAGATCAAAGCTTTGCCTTCTTCTAATTGAACTTTCGGGAATGTTGTAGTCCGACTTTTGATGTTCACATCGCCATTAGCAAACTTTTGTGATAACGCTGGGAATAGCGTGCCGGCACAAATATCTTCAAGCCCACATTCTGTGCGCAAATATCCGGCTATGTTGCTATTATTCACGGTCTGTTTGTTAATTTCAAAATCGAAGCGCCTAAAATTATGCACGTTGGAAGGAAACATTGGGTGTCAGGGTAGTAAAGCTTAGGGGCTTAGGCTTACTATCAAAGTGTCAAGGTAGTAAAGGTGTCAAGGTAGTAAGGCTTAGGGGCTTAGGTTATCTCTTAAAGGACCAGTCCAGTGGGAAAAGTTACCATTTTTGTTGATATTCGAAAAGTTCATGAAAAATGGAGCATTTTTTGTTTTACGGCATATTCTGAATCGTTGTAGTTTTCGAGAAAATTGCGTTTGAAATTGTATGTTTTCGTTGTAATACACAAACTTTTTTTTAAATTAGTAAATCGATTTTTGCGTCGACTTTTTAAACTTTCATAAAATGAAAAAAAATTTTTTGTGAAAAACATAATTTTTGCTCAAAAATCAAATTTGGTCAAAAAATTGAATTTTTTGTGAAAAATCGATTTTTAAAATTTTCATAAAATGAACATTGTAGAATTTTTTACAACTCTATGAAACAAACAAAATGACGCCAAAATTATCTAATTTGAAAATTGTTTTGGGTTATTGAAACGAAAACATGAATCAGAATTTTCGTCTCAATAACTCAAAACGATTTTCAAATTGGATAATTTTGGTGTCATTTTGTTCGTCTCATTTAGCTATAAAAAATTATAGCTACAATGTTCATTTTATGAAAATTTAAAAAATCGATTTTTCCCCCAAAAATTCAAAAAAGTTTGTGTATTACAACGAAAACATACAACTTCAAACGAAATTTTCTCGAAAACTACAACTATTCAGAAGATTGCCGTAAAACAAAAAATGCTCCATTTTTCTTGAATTTTTCGAATGTCAACAAAAATGGCAACTTTTTTCCTACTGGACAAACTTTTTTCCTTTAAAAATATGGCAATGTGAAGACCCTGGCATTTTTACCTATACTGGTCCATCCAAAATAGCAGACTAGCCAAGGTGTAATTAGACATTTGAAAAGTGACCATCTTGGTCACGTTCGAACTTAGCTCGAATGGTGTGCTTCTGAAAGGCAATCTAAAGTCGTTCAAGCGGGTACCACCTAAATTTAAGAGCGATCATCAATATGAATATGACTCTTTGTGTTAACAAATACCTTGTCTCAATATGCCAAAAACGTTTCCTCGGTGATTGAGTTGCATATTGTCACTGTTGTAAATTACCGGTCCAACAAGACCATAGTTAATAAAGTAATGGTCGAACAACGCGGCGCTCATTGGTGTGTTCATGAGTCGATTCGAAATCAGTGGGACTAGTTCTGCATGGAAAGTTGGGCATAATAGCTAAATACAGGGTGTTTCAAAAAAGTGGATTTTTGTGATTTTTTACATGGTTATGGACCTAAAAAGAACCCTATAGGGGTAATTTTATGCGGGAAAAAATTCATCAAAAATTCGTCAAAATTCGAAAAAATTGAAAAATTAGTCAAAATTGACAATTCGAAAAAGTTTAAAATTGCGCTCATTCCCAAGCGTGAAAATGCTTCCTTGATTCAGGGAAGTGGTGAGTGTATTGAAGCGAAAATGAATTAAATTCGAATTTTGGCCGGAAAACCGGCTGTATAGGGGTTTTTCTAGGCGGAAAATCGATTGCGCGCATTCCCGAAGCGTAAAAATGCTTCCCTGACCCTGAATCAGGAAAGGTGTAGCGTATTTAAGAGAAATGAATTCTGTATGAAATTTGAAATTTTTAGAATTTTTAGGCTTGATGACCCTGATTCAGGGAAATGTTTTAACGCTTCGGGAATGCGCGCAATCAATTCCCCGCCTAGAAAAAATCCTATACAGCCAATTTTCTGGCAAAAATTCGAATTTAATTCATTTTCGCTTCAATACACCCACCACTTTCCCTGAATCAGGAAAGCATTTTCACGCTTCGACAAATGTTCCAATCGGGTCTACTAAGAATTAACAAACCATTCCAGCTTGATCCCTGAGCGAAGTTTGTATTGAAGGTAGATGATTCCGCAAGACTTCAGCGTCGTTCGCAGCAAAGTCGAAAATCATATCGCCCACATAGACAAGACATTGTTGTATGTCGCTTTTCAAATGCCCATCTCCATTGATACTCGTCGCTAATGAAATTTCTATAGTCATCCTAAAAATGTGATAGTCTCTTTTCATAAAAAGTACAGGATTTGGACTCATGTTTTCGTTGTAATGCACAAACTTTTTTGAATTTTTTGCACTAAAATCGTCAAATTTCCAATGTAAATATCTTTTACTATATTGTAAATAATGAATGTTTAGCTTTTAAATAATTTTTTTAAGCAAAAAAGTCAATTTTTGCGAGAAAAAACGAAAAAGTTTGTTTATTATAACGAAAATATGCACCTTTTCGTTGTAATAAAAAACTTTTTCAAATTTTTTTCACAAAATTTGATTTTTTTGCTCAAAATTGAAAACATAAAGTATTTTAAAATGTTAACAATTCATAATTTACAATATTTACATCAAACTTTGACGATTTTAGTGCAAAAAATTCAAAAAGGTTTATGTATCACAACGAAAACATGAGCCCAAATTCAAAATTTAAAACGCAATTTTCTCGAAAACTACAACGATTCAGAGGTTGTCGTAAAAAGGAAAAATGCTCCATTTTTCATGAGCTTTTCGAATATATAACTTTTTCATAGTGTCCGAGTGGACTAGTACTGTGTAGGATGTTAAAAAATTTTCTTACCTAAAGAAAGTCACAGGAACATGACCAACAACTTCGCCATTTTCACCCTGCATTTTATACATAGAATTCACCGTAGCAGTGAATTGTGAGCCCTTAAAAAATCTGATTGAATAAAAATCTTAAAAAATAAGAAAATCTACCAACCGTCCATAAAATTTCTTTTCCTTCTACGAATTTTGTTTGTGACTGGAATGGTGCCAATTCAAATTTGGATATCTTTTCCGAAATTAATGTGAAAGATACCTAAAAATTTTTTGGAGCTATACACAAGGCTTAGGTTTAGTCTTACTACTCCAACTGGGGGCGCTCACGTGAAAAAATTTTCAAAATTTTTTATGTAAAGAAAAGCTGTATATTGACGCGAAAATTTGAGAAAATAACATATTTTGGTATAAAAACAACGCTTTTTCTTTCACATTTTTTACCCTTGTTTTTAGGCAAAAATCGCATTTTTGCGACTTTTCGCTTCAATACACAGGCCATCCCTGAATCAGGGAAGCGTTTTTCGCTTCAAAAACGTCAAATTCGGATGTGTCGCATATTTTTTCTTCTTTCGAGGGATCATTTCCAGAAAAAAATTTTGAAAATTTTTTTACGTGGGTGCCCCCTTTATTGTGTAGTAGCTCCATTTTTTTATATATTATGTAAGTCGATCGGAAAATAACCAGCTTTTGCAGATTCCATAGAATCTTTATTAAAATGATCCTATAGGGTTTTTCTATGCGAGGGATCGATTACGCATATTGCCGAATCGTGAAAATGCTTCCCTTATTCAGGAAGGAAGTGAGTGTATCAAAACGAAAAACGGGTTATTTAGGGTCAGGAAAGCGTTTTTATGCATCGAAAATGCGCGCAATTGATTCCTCGCATAAAATTACCCCAGGAAAATGGATTTTATACAAAACTCCAACATAGCTTCACTGGTCCTGAATCAGGGAAGAATCGGTGTATTAAAGCGAAAATTGCCTAAATTAGGGCAAAAAAAATGTTTCATTATGCGATCGATTTTTTTGTTGATTTTCGGATAAAAATACGAGACTTTCGATGCAATTTTGAAAAAAGCTGGTTATTTTCCGAACGACCCAATATTGATTGTTTAACTGATATACCGTTGGTGTCACCGGGACGGTAAGATTGTACGAAATTTCTCCAAACTTCATAAATTTTTCGACACGTTGTCTGAGATATTGGCTCATGAGATCAAGGCCCTTGGAGTTTACTGAAGATGTGAAACCCGCATGTATATCTGGTTGAGTAAAGAAACTATCTAGAAAATGAAAGGATTAGGATTTGAGTTAAATAAACTCTGTTTCATGGCGAGCTTCGACTAAGAACTACTGGGCGCACATGGCCTAGTGGTTAGTGTAACAGTTAGACTGTATAGTGTTGTTCGAGAGTACACATGGCCTAATGGTTAGTGTAACAGTTAGATTGTATGGTGTTGTTTGAGACTGCACATGGCCTAATGGTTAGTGTAACAGTTAGACTGTATAGTGTTGTTACACAAAATTGCCATAAAATTTGGCTCATGGGGTTTAGCCCTTTAAGGAATTTTTGAAAAATAACACCCCCAATCGATAGAGCGTGCTGAAAAACAGTAATACTCCAATTTTCGTGAAAATCGGAAGATACCCCTTTTCGAGAGAATTCAACTCAAAGTTTGCTATTAAAATTTTTTAGCAAGGACAAAATCTTTTGGATCCTGCTGAGAATCGAACTTGAGAGCAATTTCTACGAGCCGACAGTCTTCGCCACTCGGCCACGTGGGCTTCTTGGCCAAAATTTGCATTTTTACAGTTAATTTATGCAATTTTCGGCCATTTTTGTAGCAAACTTTGAATTGAAAAGGCATTTCCCATTTTCAAAAAAATTGGGAGTACTACCGTCATTTTCAACACGCTCTATCGATTGGTGGTGAACTCACGGGCCCAACGTTGCTTAACTTGTAAATCGGACGGGATCATTCCTTATTAACTTTTAAGAAAGTTTTCCGGATTATGGATTGAAATGGGATATGTTATATATCAACTAATAAAATTTATGTGATATTTTTTGAAGTCTACGTCTTTTTTTGTTAACGTTCCACACCCTCAGGGGGTAGGAAGAAGGAAGGAACAAATTAATTGATAAGCCAAGCAAACTTG